>JAMWET010001553.1:0-22500 GCA_024036415.1 Prochilodus magdalenae
ACAAGAGAAGAAGGATGGAGAGGGTGGGGTATGGAGAGAAGAAAGGGAAGGATAGTGGAGAGAAGGGAGGTAGGGAATGATGGAGGGGAAGATAAGAAGAAAAGGAAAGGTGTGAGGGTAGAGAAAGAAGAGAGAGAAAATGGAAGAGAGAGAGAGGGGGAAAAAGAGGGGAAGAGAAGAGGAGAAGAGGAGAGAGAGAGGACTAGGAAGGAAATAGGAGAGGAGAGGGAGAGAGAAGAAAGGAAGAATGATATAGGGCTATATAGAGAGAAGGCGAGAGAGAGATAGGGGGATATAGAGCTATGGATGGAATATATATAGGGAGATATAGCCGATGGGGGAGTATATCGCAGAGGGCGGAAGGAGAGGGATAGATGAGTCAGAGGGGGTATAGACTAGAGAGAACCTCGCAACTATCTCGACTATCTATATAGAGAGAGGGGGGGGGATGGAATAGCGCATCGCCATCTCTCTGGATGTATATATCTTCCTAGACGCGTGTGTGTGTTGTGCTTTCTCTCATCTCTCTCGCGCATACAGGTGTGGGTGTGGCGTGCGAGATCAGCTAGCTCTCATAGGGGCCCTGTCTATCCCGCTCTTCCTGTCTTCCTTGCATCTCTCGCTCTCCTCCCTCTCTATCCATCTTCTCTCCTGCGTCTCTCCCCTGCCACTCTCTCTCTCTCTCTCTCTCTCTCTCTGTGTCTCTCTCTCTCTCTGTCTGTCTCTCTCTCTCTCCCTGTCTGTCTTGCGCTCTCTCTCTCTCTCTCTCTCTGTCTCTCTCTCTCTCTCTCTTTCTCTGTGTCTGTCTCTCTCTCTCTCTCCCTGTCTGTCTCGCGCTCTCTCTCTCTCTCTCTCTCTCTCTCTCTGTCTCTATCTCTGTGTCTGTCTCTCTCTCTCTCACTGTCCGTGTCTGTCTGCGCTGCTCTCTCTCTCTCTCTCTCTCTCATCTATCTTTCTCTTTCTCCTCTCTTCTCTCATCTCTCTCATCTCTCTCTCTCCTGTCTCTCTCCTCTCATCTCCTGCCTTGCTCTCTCTCTTCTCTCTCTGCCTGGCTCTCTCTTCTCTCTCTCTGTTCTCTGTGTCTGTCCTGTCCTTGGTTCTCTCTCTCTCCTCTCTCTCTCTCTCTCTCCTCTCCCTCTCCATCTCTCCTCTCTCTCTGTGTCTCTGTGGTCCTCGCTCTCTCTGTGTCTGTCTCTCTCTCTCTCTCCCTGTCTGCCTTGCGCTCTCTCTCTCTCTCTCTCTCTCTCTCTCTCTCTGCCTTGCTCTCTCTCTGTGTCTCTCTCGCTGTCTCTCCTAGTGCTGTGTGCTGTCTCTCTCTCTCTCGTCTCTCTCTCCCTCTCTCTCTCTCTCTCTCTCTCTGTGCGCTCCTGTTTGTCGCTCTCTCTCTCTGTCTGTCTCTCTCTCTCTGTCCTGCCTTGCGCTCTCTCTCTCTCTCTCTCTGCTCTGCTCTGTCTCTCCTCTCTCTCTCGTCTTGGTCTCTGTGTCTGTCTCATCTACTCTCCTTCCTGTCCTCGCGCTCTCTCTCTCTCGCTCTCTATCTTCTCTGTGTCTCTCTTGCTCTGTGTCTGCTCTCTCTCTCTCCCTGTCTTTCTTCTTGCGCTCCTCTCTCTCTTCTCTCTCTTCTCCTCATCTCCTCTCGTCTCCTCTCTCTCTCTGTCATCTCTCTCGCTCGCTCTCTCTGACCTTGCTTCTCTCTCATCTTCTCTGCCTTGCTCTCTCTCTCTCTCTCTGCCTTGCTCTCTCTCTCTCTCTCTGTGTCTCTGTGTCTGTCTCTCTCTCTCTCTCTCTCTCTCTCTCTCTCTCTCTCTCTCTCTCTCTGTGTCTCTGTGTCTCTCTCTCTCTGTCTCTCTCTCTCTCTGTCTGCCTTGCTCTCTCTCTCTCTCTCTTTCTCTCTCTCTCTCTGCCTTGCTCTCTCTCTCTCTCTCTGTGTCTCTGTGTCTGTCTCTCAAGGGCTCTGCTCTCAGTAGTCACCTCCCCCCCTCTCTCTCTCTCTGTATCCGTGTCTCTGAGTCCTCTCTCTCTCTGTCTCTCTCTACGAGAGTCTGGAGAGGAAACTCTCTCTCGCTCTCGCTTCCTCTCTCTCTCTGCCTTGCTCTCTCTCTCTCTCTCAGTGTCTCTGTTCGGTCCTCTCTCTCTCGAGCTCTCTAGGAGCCGCTGTCTGTCCCTCGATGTATGTGTCCCTGTGTCTCTCTCTCGCTGTCTCTCTCTCCCTAATTGACTGCCCTTGCGCTCTCTGCTCTCTCAGATCAGACACCGAGGGACAACTGACCGAGATCGCTACTGTACTCTTTCTGTCTGAGGCGACTGTACAGAGATCAAGGCATGCTCTCAGTACATCAGTACCCGAGGGCAGACTGTGACCTGATAGATCAGGGATCTGGAAAAGAGATGCTACGGAGAGTGAGAGGAAACAGCAGCGCAGCTCTTTCTCTCAGGACCTTACAGGAGCAGGTCTCAGAGCGAGCGGTTAAGGAGGCGCTGTCTGTAGCAGATGGATGATCCTGGATCAGCTCCGCCTGCTAACAGACTGCTAATATGACATCACACTTAGGACAGAATGACCAGATATCTAATGTAACCGACACTGAGGGACAGACTGACCACAGATCAGCTACTGTACATCAGACACTGAGGGACAGACTGACCACAGATCAGCTACTGTACATCAGACACCGAGGGACAGACTGACCACAGATCAGCTACTGTACATCAGACACTGAGGGACAGACTGACCAGAGATCAGCTACTGTACATCAGACACTGAGGGACAGACTGACCACAGATCAGCTACTGTACATCAGACACTGAGGGACAGACTGACCACAGATCAGCTACTGTACATCAGACACTGAGGGACAGACTGACCAGAGATCAGCTACTGTACATCAGACACTGAGGGACAGACTGACCACAGATCAGCTACTGTACTCAGACACTGAGGGACAGACTGACCCAGAGATCAGCTAACTGTACACATCAGACACTTGAGGTTGTGACCAGAACTGGGGACCACAGAGTCAGCTATCTGTAAAACATCCAGAAACACTGAAGGGACAGACTGACCCACAGATCAGCCTTACTGTACATCAGACGCTGGGGGACAGAGTCTGACCAAGCAGATCAGCTACTGTACATCCACAACACTGAGGGACAGACTGACCCCAGATCAGCTACTGTAACATCAGACACTGAGGGTACAGACGGACCACAGATCCCAGGCTTACTGTAACATCAGACACCGAGGGGACAGCTGACTAGCAGATCAGCCTACAGTACCATGAGACACCGAGGGGACAGACCTGACCGCGAGATCAGCTAACCCGTACTCCAGACACTGAGTGGACAGACTGACCAGAGATCAGCTACGAGTACATCACACACTGGGGACAGAGACTGACCAGAGATCTTGAGTAGCTGTACATCATCCCACTGAAGGGACAAGACTGACTCAGAGTCTGAGTTAGCTGTCTCCCAGACACTGATGTAGACGAGTACTCCCATCTGAGGGGAGCGAGTCTCCCAGTCTGCTGAGGTAGCGAGTCTCCCACACTTGAGGGAGCGAGTCTCCCACCACTGAGTTAGCGAGTCTCCCAGTCCACTGAGGGAGCGAGTCTCCCAGTTCAGAGTGGAGCGAGACTCTCCCATCTGATGGGAGCGAGTCTCCCAGTCTGACCAGCGAGATCAGTCTTAGAGTCATCCCAGTCTGAGGAGCGAGTCTCCCAGTCTGAGTGAGCGAGTGCCCAGTCTGAGGGAGGACAGAGTTCTCCCAGTCTGAGGGAGTGAGGTTACATCCCAGTCTGAAGGGGACGAGTCTCTTCCAGTCTGATGGACTATAGTACGGTCTTCCAGTCCTGAGGGGACAGACAGACCCCAGAGGGAGCGAGTGCGTCTCACAGTCTGAGGGAGAACGAGTCTTCCCAGTCTGAGGACGAGCTCGGAGTCATCAGTCTGAGTGAAGCAAGTCTCCCAGTCTGCTACCTCGAGTACAGTCAGACACCCAGTCACTGAGGGACCGAGTCTCCCAGTATCTGAGGGACGTGAGTCTCCCAGTCTGAGGGAGCGAGTCTTCCAGTCTGACAGGAGTGAGTGCTACTCCCAGTCAAGTGACTGTACATGGTCAGCCGTGCCCAGACTGAGGGAACGAGTCTCCCAGATCTGAATGTAGAGCGAGTCTCCCAGTCTGAGGGACCAGAGTCTCCCAGTCTGACTGAGCATAGTCTCCCAGGGACAGACTGACCAGTTGATCGAGTCCTACTCTACATCAGACACCAAGGACCAGACTGACCATCAGTCTGGTCCCCAGTAGTTTGAGGGCAGCGGAGTCTCACCAGTCATGAGGTTTTGAGGGAGTGACCGGAGTCTCCCAGTCTGACCGGGAGCGAGTCTCTCCCAGTCTGAGGGGACAGACGAGTCTCTCCCAGTCTGTGCTTTCTGAAGGTTCTCCAGTATGAGGGGCGAGTCTCCCAGTCTGAGGGAGTGAGTCTCCCAGTCTAATAGAACGAGTCTTCCAGTCTGAGGGAGCGAGTCTCCCAGTTTGAGGGAGCGAGTCTCCCAGTCTGAGGGAGCGAGTCTCCCAGTCTAATAGAGCGAGTCTTCCAGTCTAATAGAACGAGTCTTCTCCCAGTCTGAGGGAGCGAGTCTTCCAGTCTGAGGGAGTGAGTCTCCCAGTCTGAGGGAGTGAGTCTCCCAGTCTGAGGGAGCGAGTCTCCCAGTCTGAGGGAGCGAGTCTCCCAGTCTGAGGGAGCGAGTCTCCCAGTCTGAGGGAGCGAGTCTCCCAGTCTGAGTTAGCGAGTCTCCCAGTCTGAGTTAGCGAGTCTCCCAGTCTGAGGGAGCGAGTCTCCCAGTCTGAGGGAGCGAGTCTCCCAGTCTGAGTTAGCGAGTCTCCCAGTCTGAGGGAGCGAGTCTCCCAGTCTGAGGGAGCGAGTCTCCCAGTCTGAGGGAGCGAGTCTCCCAGTCTGAGGGAGCGAGTCTCCCAGTCTGAGGGAGCGAGTCTCCCAGTCTGAGGGAACGAGTCTCCCAGTCTGAGGGAACGAGTCTCCCAGTCTGAGGGAGCGAGTCTCCCAGTCTGAGGAAGCAAGTCTCCCCGTCTGAGGGAGCGAGTCTCCCAGTCTGAGGAAGCAAGTCTCCCCGTCTGAGGGAGCGAGTCTCCCAGAATGAGGGAACGAGTCTCCCAGTCTGAGGGAGTGAGTCTCCCAGTCTGAGAGAGCGAGTCTCCCAGTCTGAGGGAGCGAGTCTCCCAGTCTGAGGGAACGAGTCTCCCAGTCTGAGGGAGCGAGTCTCCCAGTCTGAGTTAGCGAGTCTCCCCGTCTGAGTTAGCGAGTCTCCCAGTCTGAGGGAGCGAGTCTCCCAGTCTGAGGGAGCGAGTCTCCCAGTCTGAGTTAGCGAGTCTCCCCGTCTGAGGGAGCGAGTCTGCCAGTCTAAGGGAACGAGTCTCCCAGTCTGAGGGAGCGAGTCTCCCAGTCTGAGGGAGCGAGTCTCCCAGTCTGAGGGAACGAGTCTCCCAGTCTGAGGGAACGAGTCTCCCAGTCTGAGGGAGCGAGTCTCCCAGTCTGAGGAAGCAAGTCTCCCCGTCTGAGGGAGCGAGTCTCCCAGTCTGAGGGAGCGAGTCTCCCAGTCTGAGGGAGCGAGTCTCCCAGTCTGAGGGAGCGAGTCTCCCAGTCTGAGGGAGCGAGTCTCCCAGTCTGAGGGAGCGAGTCTCCCAGTCTGAGGGAGCGAGTCTCCCAGTCTGAGGGAGCGAGTCTCCCAGTCTGAGGGAGTGAGTCTCCCAGTCTGAGGGAACGAGTCTCCCAGTCTGAGGGAGCGAGTCTCCCAGTCTGAGGGAGCGAGTCTTCCAGACAGCCAGGGTTTTTCACAGAGCTGCTATTGTGTGCTGGGGCTTTAAGAAAGAGCGCTGGCAGGGAGAGTGACGGAGAAAAGAAAGAATGAACATAAGCAGGAGAAAAAAGGGAAAACGGGGAAAGGAAGGTTTTTCTTGGAGCCCAAACTGAAATCCAATCTGCCGGCCTGCGGTGACACACTCCTACCGGCCAAGCAGTGACGGGAGGATTATATAAGACAAAGGACAAAAAAGAGAAAGAGGAAAAGAGAAAGAGGAAAAGAGAAAGAGGCCTGGGGTTCCAGTAGCGAGAGCCACAGGGTCTGTAATTTAACCCCTGGACGTCTGTGGTCACATTCACTGTCAGTTCAAAGCAACAAGACCCCTAATACAGCGACGAGGTGGGCGGGGTTACTCTCCACCCGGTGACGAGATGGAGGATTATTATTAATAAATTACTAGTAATAATTATAATTATGTCACCTGACATCATACCCACCATAGCACCTTCTCCCAAATGAGGGGGGCCGAATCTCAGACGCCTCACTGCCCCCTACAAAGTGGCCATAGTATAGCTAGTGAAATGGTCATTTGGGATCCAGGCACATCCGTACTGAGCACCATTCGGGTGTAGAAGCCAGAATTCCAGGACCTACATAGTGCACTATTTAGGGAGTATGGAGCTGTAAGGGTTCTAGTGACGTTCTTTAGACTGCCCTCTTTTGGTCCATCATACTGTAAATACGGTAAACCAAGCCCGTGCTATTAGCGCCAGGGCTGTTTTAGCCTGTTGGCTAACTTTACCCGTACTAGCCTGTTAGCTAGCTTAGCAGCTGAGTTCTAGGAATGAAAGTTCGTTTTCAGCCTATGAGTATAGATGTAGACCTTGTCGACCAAAAGAACCATGGTTCTCAAACTGGTTCCATTCAGGCTTCTTGCGTTAGTGTTCATCAGAACCAAGGAACTACGACGTCAACGCCGTACAGTGTTAAGCTCTACATTCACATTTCTGGCATTTAGCTGACGCTCTTATCCAGAGCGACTTACAAGGGTAATCACATTACAGGCCAGTGTAGTGTTGGGAGTCTTGCCCAAGGACTCTTATTGGTGTAGCTTAGCATAGTCACCCAGTCTCCCACGTGTGGTGGTGGCTACTTGGCGGGTAGTGGTGTTATCCGCCGAGCTACACCAACCAAGCTCTACCTGCGAGCGCTTGTGGCGTTATTCCAGGAGTTGTTTGTTTATATCCAGAAAGCTAGCCTGGTTCTTCAGCAGACCACTAGGGCGATGGCTTCTCTTGCAACACCTTTGAAACTCAGCCGCAACAGTTGCGTCTCAACTTGAAACAAGTTGCATGAAACAGCCAACCGAATGGGTGATACACTCAGCGAGCGACACTCAGCGAGCGGTGCTGGGTGTGGCGGTGCCCCCCGATTAGAAACAGGTTCTGGGCTTCCCTCAGAACCCCTCTACGCACTTTGGTTCCTACCGAAGGCTTGTCTCCACATTGCTGTGTCCGGTTTTCCCATCTGTATACAGTGTGTTTGTATGAAACTTGGAAGAAACTTTCAAAAGTTTGGTGGGCCCGCCTGTTCTTGTAGCTGGCTAATGCTAATCGCGGTAGCCTGTTAGCATTAGCCAGCTACAGTGGCCATCTTCGTCCGGTGGGGCCCACATCTACTTGTTGTCTGGAAAAACCGGTATTCAGCATTCCGCCAAATAATCAGTTTTGTTCATTTCCGGCTGAAATATAATAATTCCGGTGCGCATATTAATATTCCATATTTCTAATTTCTCTGTGGAGGAATGCCGTATAGGCTGGGATGCAGGGATGATATTCTGCTGGCTGCTTAGAAGCCAGGCCCTGTTGGGCTCCTGCTGCTCTACCGATCGGGTATCAGCTGATTGTAGGTACTCACAGGGGAGTTTGGGGCATTTGTAACACTTGTTTTGCCCCCAGGAATTTCCCACGCTGCCACAGCAGTCCTCCTGATTGGTCAGTCCAGGGAGAGGGTTACTGCTACACTAGAGCAGAGAGAGAAAGAGCGAGGGAGACAGGAAGGAGAGTGTTACATTAAACATCCAGCAGAGATGAATAAAAAAATTAGTATCTATAAAAATGATAATAAATGTGTGGGCGTGGCTAACCAGCAACTTGATTGACAGCACTCTGTCTAACACTCCCAGCCTGGTCCGACCCTCATACAGATCTCATATCACTCTCCTGCTTTGACGTGATGCTAACTGGAGCAATGTGTGAATTACGGAATGGGTAAAGAGACGTGAGGATGGATGTTTGGATAGACGGATGAACAAACAAACAAACAAACAGCAAAATAACATGTGAATGAAAGAATGGACAAAAGGACGGATGAGCATTGTGTGAACGAAGAAATGGACGAACAAATGTGGGGATGGACAGATCTGGGGATGGACAGATGAACAAACAAAGAGATGAATGAGCAATGTGCGAACGAAGGACTGGTTGGACAGACGTGCTAATGGATAGATCCGGGGATGGACGGATGAACAAACAATCAGATGAATGGGGTGAGCATACAGACAAAGCATTGTGTGAACAAAGGAATGGATGGACAGATGTGCAGATGGACAGATGATGGAGTTGACAGATGTGCGGATGGACAGATGAAAGTGGTAAGCGAACCGACAGACAGACAAAGCAATGTGTGAACGAAGGAATGGAGGAAAGGACGAATGTACATACGGAGCAAGGCATAGGGGAAGGATACAGATGAACAGCCGAACTGATGAACGAATGAACGGATGAACAAACGATGTTGGTGTATGGAGAACGGAGTGACTGGGCAGCTGCAGACAGGAGGTCCAGCTTGCTAGCTTTTGATTGCGCTAGTTAGCGTTAGCATCGCTCTGAAACAGTGGTGTGGGCGGGGCAAGAGACGGCAGCCTTGTGATTGGTTAGGGGAATGGTTATGGACGTGGTGTTGGATCTTTATCAGACCTGCAGTGTTCTGTGTCTGTGATCTGTCACTCACAGCTTGCTTGGGCGTGGTCTCCTGAAAGCACCGCCCCCTCGGCTTGTGTGTCTGTGGAGAGATGCGGGTCACCGCCTTCGGGGGTTTGCTGTCTGACTGGTCGAGAGGATGAATGACCACCGAGGTGTCCGACGTGTGGTGTACACGGACATTAACCTGCACTGGAAGATGAAGAGAGAGAAGGAGAGAGAGAGAGAGAAAGAAAAGAGAAGGAGAAACAAAGAGAGGGAGAGAGAGAGAGAGAGAGACAGAGAGACAGAGAGAGAAAAGAAAGAGGAAGAGAGAGAGAGAGAAAGAGAAAAGAGAAGAAGGAAGATGGAGAGAGAGAGAGAGAGAGAAAGAGAAGAGAAGGAAAAACAGAGAGAGAGAGAAGAGAAGGCGGAAGAGAGAGAAAGAGAAAGAGAGAAAAAAGAAAGAGGGAGAGAGAGAATAAAAAGAGGAGGAAGACAGAGAGAGAAGAGAAGGAGGGAGAGAGAAAGAAAGAAAAGAAAAGGAGGGAGAAAATCAAAAGAGGAGGAAGAGCGAGAGTGAAAGAAAAGAAAAGAAGGAAGAGAGTAGAAGAGTAGGAGAGAGAAGGAGAGAGACAAAGAGTAGGAGAGAAAGAGTAGGAGAGAGAAGGAGAGAGACAAAGAAAGAGAGAGAGAGAGAGAGAGAGACAGAGAAGGAGTGAGAGAGAGAGAGAGAGAGAGAGAGAGAGAGAGAAAGAGTAGGAGAGAGAAGGAGAGAGAGAAAGAAAGAGAGAGTGAAGGAGAGAGAGAGAGTGAAAGAAAAGAAAAGAAGGAAGAGAGAGAGAGAGAGAGAGAAAGAAAAGAGAAGGAGGGAGAGAATAAAAACAGTAGGAAGGGAGAGAGTAAGAGAGAGAGAGGAGAGGGAGAGATAGAGAGAGAGAGAGAGAAAGAGTAGGAGAGAGAAGGAGAGAGAAAGAGTAGGAGAGAGAAGGAGAGAGAAAGAGTAGGAGAGAGAAAGAGAGAGAGAAGAAGAGAGAGAAAGACAGAGAGAAAGAAGGAGAGAGAGAGAGAGAAAGAGAGAGAGAAGGAGAGAAGGAGAGAGAGAGAAAGAAAGAGAGAGAAGGAGAGAGAGAGAGAGAAGGAGAGAGAGAGAGAGAAAGAGAGTGGTTATATGTACAACACAACACTAACAGACTCAAGGCTGCGACTGGGAGGGGTTGGTGTGGGTGGGTTACCTTCAGAGGAGTGGTGTCCGGTGCCCTGCGCCAGCGGCAGAGTGAACACTGAGTGTGTCTGGGTCAGTTGTTGCCGCCCACCCGGACCACTAGACTCAGACAGGCCCGGACCATCAGGCATCACCTGGGGGGTCATTTGTATAATCATCCAGTCACATACAGCAGTTCAGCGATTCTTACAGAACCAGGCAGATTAATAACTAATAACTAATATTCCAAACGCTGAATAACAGAATCCTGAGAACAGAGGAGGAGGAGGAAGAAGAAGGGTAGGACAAAGAGCAGGAGGAAGAAAGGTAGGACAAAGAGCAGGAGGAAGAAAGGTAGGACAAAGAGCAGGAGGAAGAAAGGTAGGACAAAGAGCAGGAGGAAGAATAGTAGGACAAAGAGGAGGAGGAAGAAAGGTAGGACAAAGAGGAGGAGGAAGGGTAGGACAAAGAGGAGGAGGAGGAAGGGTAGGACAAAGAGGAGAAGGAAGGGTAGGACAAAGAGGAGGAGGAAGAAGGGTAGGACAAAGAGGAGGAGGAAGAAGGGTAGGACAAAGAGGAGGAGGAAGAAAGGTAGGACAAAGAGCAGGAGGAAGAAAGGTAGGACAAAGAGGAGGAGGAAAAAAGGTAGGACAAAGAGCAGGAGGAAGAAAGGTAGGACAAAGAGGAGGAGGAAGAAAGGTAGGACAAAGAGCAGGAGGAAGAATAGTAGGACAAAGAGGAGGAGGAAGAAAGGTAGGACAAAGAGGAGGAGGAAGGGTAGGACAAAGAGGAGGAGGAAGAAGGGTAGGACAAAGAGCAGGAGGAAGAAGGGTAGGACAAAGAGGAGGAGGAAGAAGGGTAGGACAAAGAGGAGGAGGAAGAAAGGTAGGACAAAGAGCAGGAGGAAGAAAGGTAGGACAAAGAGGAGGAGGAAGAAAGGTAGGACAAAGAGCAGGAGGAAGAAAGGTAGGACAAAGAGGAGGAGGAAGAAAGGTAGGACAAAGAGGAGGAGGAAGAAAGGTAGGACAAAGAGCAGGAGGAAGAAGGGTAGGACAAAGAGGAAGAGGAAGAAAGGTAGGACAAAGAGGAAGAGGAAGAAAGGTAGGACAAAGAGCAGGAGGAAGAAAGGTAGGACAAAGAGGAGGAGGAAGAAAGGTAGGACAAAGAGGAGGAGGAAGAAAGGTAGGACAAAGAGCAGGAGGAAGAAAGGTAGGACAAAGAGGAGGAGGAAGAAGGGTAGGACAAAGAGGAGGAGGAAGAAAGGTAGGACAAAGAGCAGGAGGAAGAGGATAAAGTGGAATAATGAGGGGATAAAGAGGAAGAGGAAAAGGATAAAAAGGAGGCGAAAGAAAGATAGGATACAGAGAAGGAGGAAGACAGGTAGGATAAATTGGAGGAGGAAGAGGATAAAGAGGAGGAGGAAGTATGGTAGGATAAGAGGAGGAAGAAGATAAGAAGCATAAAGAGGAGGAGGAAGGATGGTAGGATAAGAGGAGGAAGAAGATGAAGAGGATAAAGAGGAGGATGTAGATGAAGAGGATAAAGAGGAAGGGGATAAGGAGGAAGGGGAAGAAAGGTAGGATAAAGAGGAAGAGGAAGAGGATAAAGAGGAGGGGGAAGATGAAGAGGATAAAAAGGAAGAGGAAGGATGGTAGGATAAGAGGAGGAAGAAGATGAAGAGGATAAAGAGGAGGAGGAAGGATGGTAGGATAAGAGGAGGAAGACGATGAAGAGGATAAAGAGGAGGAGGAAGGATGGTAGGATAAGAGGAGGAAGAAGATGAAGAGGATAAAGAGGAGGAGGAAGGATGGTAGGATAAGAGGAGGAAGAAGATGAAGAGGATAAAGAGGAGGAGAAAGGATGGTAGGATACGAGGAGGAAGAAGATGAAGAGGATAAAGAGGTGGATGAAGATAATAAAGAGGTGGGTGATGATAAAGAGGTGGATGAAGATAATAAAGAGGTGGTTGATGATAAAGAGGTAGATGAAGATAAGAAAAGGGTGGATGATAACAATAAAAAGGTGGATGATGATAAAGAGGTGGATGATAAAGAAGTGGATGATGATAAAGAGGTGGATGATGATTAAGAGGTGGATGAAGATAATAAAGAGGTGGATGATGATAAAGAGGTGGATGATGATTAAGAGGTTGGATGATAAAGAGGTGGATGATGATAATAAAGAGGTGGATGATAAAGAGGAGGATGATGATTAAGAGGTGGATGATAAAGAGGTGGATGATGATAATAAAGAGGTGGATGAAGATAATAAAGAGGTGGATGATAAAGAGGTGGATGAAGATAATAAAGAGGTGGATGATAAAGAGGTGGATGAAGATAATAAAGAGGTGGATGATAAAGAGGTGGATGATGATAAAGAGGTGGATGATGATGATAAAGAGGTGGATGATAATAAAGAGGTGGATGATGATAAAGAGGTGGATGATGATGATAAAGAGGTGGATGATGATAAAGAGGTGGATGATGATAAAGAGGTGGATGATGATGATAAAGAGGTGGATGATGATAAAGAGGTGGATGATGATGATAAAGAGGTGGATGATAATAAAGAGGTGGATGATGATAAAGAGGTGGATGATGATGATAAAGAGGTGGATGATGATTATAAAGAGGTGGATGATGATAAAGAGGTGGATGAAGATAAAGAGGTGGATGATGATGATGATAAAGAGGTGGATGATGATGATAAAGAGGTGGATGAAGATAATAAAGAGGTGGATGAAGATAACAAAGAGGTGGATGATGATAAAGAGGTGGATGAAGATAATAAAGAGGTGGATGATGATAAAGAGGTGGATGATGATGATAAAGAGGTGGATGATAATAAAGAGGTGGATGATGATGATAAAGAGGTGGATGAAGATAATAAACAGGTGGATGATGATGATAAAAGGATGGATGAAGATAATAAAGAGGTGGATGAAGATAATAAAGAGGTGGATGATGATAAAGAGGTGGATGATGATAAAGAGGTGAATGATGATAAAGAGGTGGATGAAGATGATAAAGAGGTGGATGATGATAATAAAGAGGTGGATGATGATGATAAAGAGGTGGATGATGATGATAAAGAGGTGGATGATGAAGAGGTGGATGATGAAGAGGTGGATGAATATAATAAAGAGGTGGATGAAGATAATAAAGAGGTGGATGATGATAAAGAGGTGGATGAAGATAATAAAGAGGTGGATGATGATGATAAAGAGGTGGATGAAGATAATAAAGAGGTGGATGAAGATAATAAAGAGGTGGATGATGATGATAAAGAGGTGGATGAAGATAATAAAGAGGTGGATGAAGATAATAAAGAGGTGGATGATGATAAAGAGGTGGATGATGATGATAAAGAGGTGGATGATGATAAAGAGGTGGATGAAGATAAAGAGGTGGATGATGATGATAAAGAGGTGGATGAAGATAAAGAGGTGGATGATGATGATAAAGAGGTGGATGATGATGATAAAGAGGTGGATGAAGATAATAAAGAGGTGGATGAAGATAACAAAGAGGTGGATGATGATAAAGAGGTGGATGAAGATAATAAAGAGGTGGATGATGATAAAGAGGTGGATGAAGATGATAAAGAGGTGGATGATGATAAAGAGGTGGATGAAGATGATGAAGAGGTGGATGAAGATAATAAAGAGGTGGATGATGATAAAGAGGTGGATGAAGATAATAAAGAGGTGGATGATGATGATAAAGAGGTGGATAATAAAGAGGTGGATGAAGATAATAAAGAGGTGGATGATGATAAAGAGGTGGATGATGATGATAAAGAGGTGGATGATGAAGAGGTGGATGAATATAATAAAGAGGTGGATGAAGATAATAAAGAGGTGGATGATGATAAAGAGGTGGATGAAGATAATAAAGAGGTGGATGATGATGATAAAGAGGTGGATGAAGATGATGAAGAGGTGGATGAAGATGATGAAGATAATGGAGATGATGTACGAGCCTGCAGTGTGTAGACGGGCTGCTTGTTGCCGCGGGACGCCTGTGTGCGGAGAGGGAACTGACAGAGTCGCCCTGTGAAGCCCGGCGGACACAAACAGTGAGTGCGATTACTGCACACACCTCCA
The DNA here is from genome assembly GCA_024036415.1 of Prochilodus magdalenae. NCBI lineage: Eukaryota > Metazoa > Chordata > Actinopteri > Characiformes > Prochilodontidae > Prochilodus > Prochilodus magdalenae. The sequence goes on from JAMWET010001553.1 coordinate 14,087, forward strand.
TTTATACAGGTCAGAGGACACACCACTGCAGAGAGAGAGAGAGAGAGAGAGAGAGAGAGAGAGAGAGAGAGAGAGAGAGAGAGAGAGGGAGAGAGAGAGAGAGAGAGAAAGAGAGAGACAGAGAGATTAGTAAGCCAACATGAAAACATCTGTGTACTATAAGAATCAATGTTACAGATAAGCGAAGGTGCTACCAGCTAACCAATCACTGCGCATCACATAGATCGATACATGTTTGATAAGGACAGCTAGCAATCTAGCTAAGCCGGCGCTAATGCTAGTTACATTCACAAAGCCTAGTCTAGGGAACCCACAAAGGGCTAGTTTGGTGTTTGTTACAATTCATTAACGAATGAAGAAAAACAAAGTTGATGCCACAAGGCCTAGCCTAGCCTAGCCTAGCTAATGTTAGCACCTACTGGCAAAGCCAAACTGACCCTATGCAGACACTTGCTATTGCCGTTTAGGGTGTTTCTAGCGATGATGCTACGTCTAGCTAGCTAAGCTAGCTATATTCACCTCAGCTGGACAGTCATTAAACCCACAGTCTAGTCAAGGCTCTCCACAAAGGGCTAGTTTGGTGTTTGGCTGTAGGAGCAAATGTTAGCTTGTGGGGGGGCTATTGCTATTACTCAGTTATCATTCTAGCACTTTCCTTGTGACAAGAAAGAGAGGGAGGAATGTCTGCAGTTCATGAGGTGAGTTACAATTCATTCACGAATGAAGAAAAACAAAGTTGATGCCACAAGGCCTAGCCTAGCCTAGCCTAGCCTAGCTAATGTTAGCACCTACTGGCAAAGCCAAACTGACCCTATGCAGACACTTGCTATCACCGTTTAGGGTGTTTATTGCAACGATGCTACGTCTAGCTAGCTAAGCTAGCTATATTCACCTCAGCTGGACAGTCATTAATCCCACAGTCTAGTCAAGGCTCTCCACAAGGGGCTAGTTTGGTGTTTGGCTGTAGGAGCAAATGTTAGCTTGTGGGGGGGCTAATGCTATTACTCAGTTATCATTCTAGCACTTTCCTTGTGACAAGAAAGAGAGAGGGGAATGTCTGCAGTTCCTACTGGCACTTGCTATCGCCGCTTAGGGTGTTTCTTGCAATGATGCTACGTCTAGCTAGCTAAGCTAGCTATATTCACCTCAGCTGGACAGTCATTAAACCCACAGTCTAGTCCAGGCTCTCCACAAAGGGCTAGTTTGGCGTTAGCCAGTTGGAGCTAACGCTAGCTGGCTAACATTAGAGCCTACTGCCACCAACCTTTGTTTTTCTTCAATGGTGTAAGAACTGTGACTCAGCTTATCGACAGCTGACACTCTTATCCAGAGCGACTTACAAGGTGCCCAGGACTCTTATTGGTGTAGCACAGCATAGTCAGCCATACTCCCACGTGGGGTGGTGGCTACTTGGTGGGTAGTGGTGTTATCCGCTGAGCTACACCAACCGAACAACCAAACAAAAACAGACACTGAACTGCGGCACGTTAAAAAGAGGAACCTCGGCTGGTCAGTAGAGGTTTGGACCCGGAAGTGTTAACAAGTGGACTGGAGGCAGTTTGGAGTCAATACCATTATCTTGTCGACGTGTATCTATTTTTGTTGATTTTTACTTTTATGCCTCTTTTGGTTACATGAGCTGCCGCCTACATTGGCTGTGAATTTCATGAAGAATGGACTGACAGAAATGGCCCAAAAACTGCTTGGAAGGACGTCTGGTTCCATTGACTTCCATTCAAATAAAATTTGGTTTTTGGCCTCTCCTGTAAAGTTGCCGTTTTTCTTTGGACAGCGACGATATTTTTGAATCCAACTCTATCTAAGTCATTAATTCCCATAAAATAATGAAACGTGGCGATATGGGAAGTGACCCCAGACCGGTATGTGAGATACATACTGATTACATGAGGCTGATTCCTATATGACTCAAGCAAGAGAAATATAAATGCCCTCAATTCAGTTAGACCAGTTAAAAACCCAAGACAACAAGAATTGCGTCACCGCGGGACAAAGAAAGAGACACGAGAGCGAGAGAGAGAGCGAGAGAGAGAGAGCGAGGCAGATTAGCTGTGAGTCAGGCCCACACCCTCACTGTTATAATAAACTCCTTTGACGTCCTTGCGACTTTTACACGCTGCCAAAATCAACCGTTCCCCCCCACACAACCACAAACACACACGGCTCCGGCTCCAAAGGGGATTAGCGGGTAAACCGGCCTCATCCCTCACTGAGCTGGAGTCTTACGAGCGACGAAACGGCAAGAGCACGGTTAAACACAGACTTCGATCAACTTGCATTAGCCTTAAATCTAGCATACACGGCATTTTCAAGATGCTGGCGATCTGCCAAGGCGTGAACCAAGTCTGCCTGGGCATGGGCACCAACAATGAGGATGCTTTATCATCGTCATGGTACATCAAGTCACCATATGCCTTAAGGTACTTAAAGCCCACTGGCTAGCTCCATGCATGCTTACAATATGGCCCGGCGCTAGCTACCACGCTAATGCGGCTAACCAATGATGGAAGCTTTCGGCTGCAGGGGTTTTGAATTGGGCATATGTGAGTTTCATGCTCAGCCGTAAGCAAGGACGGGTCTTACCGCTGTACCTGACTGACCCAACAGCCACCATTGTGGATGTTCACCGAGCAGTGGTGTCCTCCATGAGTCATCCTGTTAGTGCCAGCACCAACAGCTGCACCACCCAGGACTACATGCACACAGACCGTTACCACGCCTGTCCTTAACACCACGTCACCGTCACCAAAGACTGCAGTGGTGTCGTACCAGACCGTCATGGAGTGACTCAGAATGGCAGCGGGTCATCTTCAGTGACGGGTCCCGCTTTAGTCTTGGTGGAGACGCCCAACGAATCCGTGTGTGGAGGCACCGTGGTCAGAACCACTGTTTCACACTTCCAGAAGGCCTGGTGTCCCTTCACCTCCACCCCTACCGCACCATCTGCAGGAACTGTGTGAGGATGTTCAAGCTGCATGGGATGGATTATCACAGGACACCATTAGGAACCTCTACAGCTCCATACCGAGACGACGAGGCGTGTTGGGTTAGCAAACATGGTGGCCAACACCACTGCGATCCCTCACCTCCGTCTGGGTGCTGCTATTCTTTTGAGTGATTTGAGGGATTCTAATACTGCACAGTACCGCACTGACCCACCACTGGCTGGCCTTGACCTCTAGAAGCTTGAGAGGGACGGCCATGCTATGACTACCACCACTCTACATGCCGGTCTTCTCACAGCGAATCATGGTCGACCCCGGCGTTAGAGTACATCCCCAATTCCATTCCGACTCCAACTTCCGAGTACATGCCCGGCCGAAGTGATTCCGATTGGGCTCTGAAGGACACCTGAAGAACCGACCCGGTGCAAACTGCTGTTCAGCCAAACCTACAGGCTTAAAGCAGAGCAGGCTCGTCGTCTTCCCTCCGTCCTTCAACTACCCAGAGTGCTTGAGTTTCCGGTTTGGGCATTGCACAATTTGGCCACCTTTATTTAACACCTCTGCGCACATTCCGCTCGTTAGAACCGAGCACAGCCAACATAAGCAAAGAGTGAATCACGGCACTTCCAAGATAATCACACGGGCCGGCGAGAGAGCTAGCTTTAGCTTTCCTGCTGACAGGCCTCGTTTCAGTCTCCCTCCGTTAGTCAGCACTGCTAGTGGATATGTTACCATGGGGAATGATTACTAAGATTAGCCGGAGGTTTCGTCACAGCGCTATATACAAACCGGGCGTGAGGGTATGTGTGGTCGTCTCCTGCACATGCAGGTATGAGCACGATAGGTCACTGAGGTTAAGAAGTCAGAGGTGGTTAGAGTGGGTGCGATGGGAACCAGACGTCTGAAGAGCTTAGCTATGCAAACGGTATGTAACTGATGTGTATGTGTGCTGTTTCTGAGGTTGTGGGCCAGACGGTGCCAGGCTCTGGGCACTTGGGGTACTGGGAATTCGTGGCTGGTAGTAGCTCGGCCATGCAGGCAGCGCTGACTGGCAGGTCTTCATTGCTGCTAGGTTTGGAAATGCAACGTGTGCACACCCACAAAGACATGACGAAGCAGCATGGCAAGACAGGCAGCGACGATGCCAGCTGCCACTGGAGACCTGCTGGCAGGGTAGCCTGGCATTGCTTACCAGAGCCTTTCAGAGACACTTCAAGCAAGTCCCAAACACATGCAACATCCTTGTTGCCCTCAACGGTGCAGTGTCCAGTCGAGAAAGCAGATAGCGACTGACAGTCGCCGCCCCCAGCATCATGAAGATTGGCAATGCCAGGCATATGGACTGGAGGAGCTGTTCTAGGCTTGGTATAGTTTGTGTTGGGTTTGCTATCTACTCTAGAAGTGTGTGGCTGGTAGCTGGGGACGAGTTGGGGACGTGTGTGGGCATACTGGGATACAATGGACATTCTGAAACCCCTGTTGCCCAAAGACTCCCGGTCACAACTGTGTGGTAGACTTCGTGAGCCCTGGTTCCCATCACCACCACGATGAAGAACTCAATAAGCTTCCCTGCCAAACGTCAGGAAATCCCCACAGTAGTGCCGAGAAAAAGAGGCGGAGACATGGAGAAAGAGACGTCTCTACAGCCAACGGACTTGAGGAAAACAAAATGCAGAGAAAGAGAGAGGGAGAGAGAGAGGGAGGGAGGGAGGAAAGAAAGTGGTTAGAGTGGCGGACGAAAATGGAATGGAAAGCCCCCATACAGTCCATCATTTCCTAATTGCTTTAACCGTCCCCACTGAGGCCCGAGCACTGCCGAACTGTCTGTGATGTCACAGTGCAAGTGATGTAGTAATCCCTGACGCCAGGAACCCTGGCTGCTCCTCCGCGAGGTTGAGACTGACCAGCTATTAGCCAGTTTCTTACGCCAGCTTTCCGTTCCGCCTTATGGTGCAGCAGTCGCATACTGGGGAAGTTACGTAAGACCTAATCTAGCTTGAGCTGCACGACGTACGGCTTCCTGAAGACCGTCTCAAACAGTAGTAGGCTGATGGACAGTAGTGAGGTCGGGGGCAGTCACGGGTCAGTCGTGAGCTGGGGCAGTCACGGGCTGGGGGATAGCCCAGGGGTTGGGTGCAGTTATGAGCTGGGGCAGTCACAGGCTAGGGGGAGTCACGGGCTGGGGGATAGTCAAGGGGTTGGGTGCAGTCGTGAGCTGGGGCAGTCATGGGCTGGGGGATAGTCAAGGGGTTGGGTGCAGTCGTGAGCTGGGGCAGTCACGGGCTGGGGGGAGTCACGGGCTGGGGGATTGTCAAGGGGTTGGGTGCAGTCGTGAGCTGGGGCAGTCACGGGCTGGGGGATGGTCAAGGGGTTGGATGCAGTATTGGGCTGGGGTGGCAGTCATTAAGTGGGGGCAGTCATGAAGTGACGAGCAGTAGTGGGCTGGGGGGCAGTCACGGGCTGGGGGATTGCCAAGGGGTTTTGTGCAGTCGTGAGCTGGGGCAGTCACGGGCTGGGGGATGGTCAAGGGGTTGGGTGCAGTCGTGAGCTGGGGCAGTCACGGGCTGGGGGATAGTCAAGGGGTTGGGTGCAGTCATGAGCTGGGCCAGTCACGGGCTGGGGAATCATGGGCTGGGGGATAGTCAAGGGGTTGGTTGCAGTCGTGAGCTGGGGCAGTCACGGGCTGGGGGGAGTCACGGGCTGGGGGATAGTCAAGGGGTTGGGTGCAGTCGTGAGCTGGGGCAGTCACGGGCTGGGGGATAGTCAAGGGGTTGGGTGCAGTCGTGAGCTGGGGCAGTCACGGGCTGGGGGATAGTCAAGGGGTTGGGTGCAGTCGTGAGCTGGGGCAGTCACGGGCTGGGGGATAGTCAAGGGGTTGGGTGCAGTCATGAGCTGGGGCAGTCACGGGCTGGGGGGAGTCACGGGCTGGGGGATAGTCAAGGGGTTGGGTGCAGTTGTGAGCTGGGGCAGTCACGGGCTGGGGGGAGTCACGGGCTGGGGGATAGTCAAGGGGTTGGGTGCAGTCGTGAGCTGGGGCAGTCACGGGCTGGGGGGAGTCACGGGATGGGGGATAGTCAAGGAGTTGGGTGCAGTATTGGGCTGGGGTGGCAGTCATTAAGTGGGGGCAGTCATGAAGTGACGAGCAGTAGTGGGCTGGGGGGCAGTCATGGGCTGTGGGGAGTCATGGGCTGGGGGGCTGTCATTGGCTGGAAGGCACTCTTAAGCAAGGGGTTAAGGATCTGCTTAGTGACCGGAGGTTTGCCAGTACAGTTCCTTGACGGAAGGGCTCTTGAGGAAGGAACCTAACCCCCAACTGTTCCCTGGGGGCTATGGATAGGGCTGACCACCACTCTGGGCAAGTGTGCTCACTGCCCCCTAGTGTGTGTGGGTGTGTCACTTCACAGATGGCCTAAACGAGAAAGACAAACTTGACTCATCGGTTGGAGCTTTTAGGTATAAGCCCATAGAGTCACCAGCAACATCCAATGAGTCGGGTGTCTCCAAACTTTTGGCTGGTCATGTAAATATACCAAGATAATAACAAAGCTGAGAATATGCAAATGTGCAGAATATCAATATGCAAGCATGTTATGTATATATATATATATATATATATAACAAAACTGTCAATATTCATATACAATGGAAGTCAATGGAACCAGACGTCTTTCCAATCAGTTTTGGGCCAAACGTTGTTTTCAAATTGCTTCATTTGGTTGCCATGGAAATAAAGTGGCACGCATCTCACGACGTGCAACGAGTAGCATGGAAGCGGCACCATTTAAGGTGGAACGGAAATTCTGAATAAGAGTCTAACTTCAGCGTGGCTGGTCCTCTGCTGTTAGGCTGTGGTTACAGTCTGCGAGCGCTGGCTTAATTACTGTGCTCCACACAGACAGACAATTTTCTAAACTACAGCTTAAGACTGCTTTCAATCTCACACACACACACGTACGCTGGAGCAAGACATGAGGAGATATCAAACGAATTCCTCTGACTACAAATAACAGCATGTGTCTGTCTATTACTCTCTAATACACACTCTCTCTCTCCGACACACACACACACACACTCTGTACAGACAGTTACTCTGAACAGGCTGTTCCTCCCTAAAGTCTTTTTTCTGCATGCATGAAAGGAAACCACATAGACCTGATAGAGAGAGATTTTTCCGAACTCAATTTTCCAGCCCTGAACCCGCTGAACAAAGAAAGTGAGAGAGAGAGAGGGAGAGAGAGAGAGAGAGAGAGAGAGGGAGAGAGAGAGAGAGAGAGAGAGAGAGAGAGAGAGAGAGAGAGAGAGAAAGAGAGAGAAAGAGTAAATACAAAACTATCATGAACTTCTGAACTGCAGTCGGACTCTATGGAGTTTCTATAAAACTGTGAAGCCTTTAACTCTTTAAAACCCCACGATGATTATTCAGTCAGTAAGACGGATTGTTCCAGACCTACTATGAATTATTAACTATAGAAACTATTCAGTCATAACTACTTTAACTTAAAAGTGATTCAGTAACTACTTTAAGAACTTTACTATCATAATTCATCTCTACCGAACAAAAATTATTGGGTTACTACCATAATAAATTAATACCTATCATAAATCAGTTAGTCAGTAATGACCTCCCCACCCTTTATTAAAACCTACTATTAATTATTCGGTAAGTGGCATCATTTTTTAGTACCTCCTATAAATTATTCGGTAACTACCATAATGTATCATTACATATCATAAATTACTCAGTAACTTCTATAGTCTATTATTAGCTGTGATCAGTTATACAGTAACTACCATAATTTATTAGTATCTACAATAAATTGCTCTTTAACCACCAAAATGTATGAGTACCCACCACAATTTATTTTTACCCCATAAATTACTCAGTAACTAAAATATTTTACTATACTAAATTTTAAATATTTATATTTTACTATAAATATTCAGTAACTACCATCATTTATAGTACCTACCATAAATATTTAGTAGCTACCATCATTTATAGTACCTACCATAAATATTCAGTAACTACCATCATTTATAGTACCTACCATAAATATTCAGTAACTACCATCGTTTATAGTACCTACCATAAAGTATTCAGTGACTACCATCATTTAAAGTACCTACCATAAATATTCAATAACTACCATCATTTATAGTACCTACCATAAATATTTAGTAGCTACCATCATTTATAGTACCTACCATAAATATTTAGTAACTACCATCATTTATAGTACCTACCATAAAGTATTTAGTAATTACCATCATTTATAGTACCTATCATAAAGTATTCAGTAACTACCATCATTTATAGTACCTACTATAAATATTCAGTAACTACCATCATTTATAGTACCTACCATAAATATTCGGTAACTACCATCATTTATAGAACCTACCATAAATATTCAGTAACTACCATCATTTATAGTATCTACCATAAATATT
>JAMWET010001553.1:27500-30000 GCA_024036415.1 Prochilodus magdalenae
GAATAAATGAATGAGTTTTGCGGTGGAGCTAACGAAGCCAACGGAAACTTACACCCCATCAATTAACGCTGTGCAAACTGCACGCCTGCATCACTGCACGCTCACCGCGTCAAGTCGTCACGTAATCTTGAGAAACGCTTGTGGTTTCTAAAACCGCACGGAAGAACCTGCAGATGAAAAACGGCAGGCCCTCCGCCTCCATCACGCACGTGCGTTCAGATTTATGAGGCTCCTTATAGGAAAAAGAACTGATCTATGACCAGATAATCCTCGTCAGCACCGCCGGACTGGTGCTGCGTTATCATGCAGTTCCTAAAAAAAGAACCGAGGTCCTTAAATAAACCCCGAAATCTTTAAAGGAGATTTCCTACAGCTGAAACCTGGCAGACGGCATGCATTCCAAAACAAAGGCAACTCTGAATATTTTTCTCCGGGAGGAAAGTGAGAGGGAATGTGTGTGTGTGTGGGTGGGTGTGTGTGTGGGTGTGTGTGCAGGGAGACGGAAAAAATTCTACGTTTTGAAGTATTTCACACACATGTGGTTAAGGATTCAGAAGAATGCAGGGTCCGGAGCTGAGGCGGAGGGCCGGTCGCTCTGCAGCTATACGGCCTGAAGAAAGAAAAGTGTATCCACATGTACACTGTATGCCCTACTGTGTTGCTTATGGAGACTCTACAGCTGCGTCAAAAACGACATACCTCCACGTTACATCTAGAACCCCACCATTAGAACCCCGCCATTAGAACCCAATTCATTAGTCTAGTATGTATAGTGTACACTGTGCCGTAGCACCATAAGCCCTACTGTGTTGCTTATGGAGACTCTACAGCTGCATCAAAAACGATATACCTCCACGTTACATCTAGAACCCCGCCATGAGAACCCAATTCATTAGTCTAGTATGTATAGCACAGCAGTATGCAGCTTTTTGGAGGCACCATATAGCAATTTCACCTCTGGCTGCTTTTTTTGGTGAGGTCCAATTCGGCAAAGTCAATCAGAACTTCATATATCGGAGGTCATATACACACATCAGCCTTCAAGGCGAATGTGATTTTGGAAAACATGGACATAAAAATATTGACCCCCTCTTTAATAAGGTTCGGTGAAGCCCCTTGGTGAGAATAACAGGATTCTGGGATGCCTGGAGAACACTTGTTGAGGGATCTTGGAACACTCCTCCGTGCAGAACATTTCCAGATTCCTGATAGCGATACTCCTTAATCGCTTTTCCACCAACAAAGCGCCCGTGCTCATGCCAGAGCTGCCGCTGGTTCCCAGGATCTATCGAGCCCTTTTCCACTGGCTTGAGAGCCGAGCGATTCCGTATCTGGACACGGATGGGCCTTTGTTTGGGCGAGCGAACCTTAAAAACGACATGCTGGAACACGTTCTTTCCTCAGCAGGTCACGGATGGGCAGTTTTGCTGCCGATGTCTTTGTTTTCATGCTCGTTTTTTACACGGTGACTTTACACGGTGATGGCAGCACCACACTCTCTTGCCACTTGTACCACTGGTCACATTGTTCCAGACCAGCATGTTTATGGGGCTGGAACAACATCGATTTTACTGACTGTGGATCATTTCTTTTGTGTGCACAATGGTTTATGGTTTTGGCAACAGCACCAGCACCAGCACCATTGATGTGGAGAAGTTACTTGTTTTGGGTCTTTGCTGGTTGACCACCCGCTTCAATACACACCACACGTTTTCAGCTGGGTTCAAATGTAAAGACCGTTCAACTACGTTCCTGCAAGCATTTCTGTATAGACTTTAATGTGTGTTTAGGGTCATTATCATTAAAGACGGACAGATATTGGGCTAAAGTCTCCTGGAATTTAGTGTGATTCATTATGAGACTTGGCTAGCAGCATAACATGCTAGCAGCAAAACATCCCCAAAGAACCAGTCCTCCAGTGCCATACTCGTTAGTGGGTCATAGGTACCGTTATCTGTATGCAGTCCCCTTTGCTTTTATCAATGCTATGGGGTGCATGGCCAAAAAACTTAATTGCTGTCTAAGCTCCTTCTCCAGTGTGCACTACCCTTTAGCCAGCTTTAGAAGTTGATCTTTGCTTCTTTGGCAGCTCTTGGTTCTGAGCTGAGAACATACGCTGACATGCCAAAAGTCATGGGACAGGAACTAGTCATGTCGGAGCCCCTCTAGCCCAGCAAAGTGCAGCAACAGGTTCAGGATCTCTGGTCCAAATGGACCTCTCCACTTCATCACATAAATGCACAATTGGTCTCATGTCCGGTGAAGGCACAGGCATTGTCCAAGAAGGGCTACAAATGGTCACCATGCAGTGAAACTTAGTGAGCTCCAGTCAATGATGCAGACCAGTGGACCCAACCAGTGCCATAAGAAAACACCCCACACCAGTATGGAACCACCAGCCCCCACAGTGCCTTGTTCTCAACTGGGGTCCATGATCTGCCTCACAAACAAACCCTACCATCGGCCCGAAACATTTGATACCATGGCTCACCAGGCCGGC
>JAMWET010001553.1:35000-45000 GCA_024036415.1 Prochilodus magdalenae
ATCACCTTACTTACACCATCACAATACATCACCTTACTTACACCATCACAATACATCACCTTACTAACACCATCACAATACATCACCTTACTTACACCATCACAATACATCACCTTACTTACACCATCACAATACATCACCTTACTAACACCATCACAATACATCACCTTACTAACACCATCACAACAAATCACCTAACTAACACCATCACAATACATCACCTAACTAACACCATCACAATACATCACCTAACTTACACCATCACAATACATCACATTACTTACACCATCACAATACATCACCTAACTTACACCATCACAATACATCACATTACTTACACCTTCACAATACATCACCTTACTTACACTATCACAATACATCACCTTACTTACACCATCACAATACATCACCTTACTTACACCATCACAATACATCACCTTACTTACACCGTCACAATACATCATCTTACTTACACCATCACAATACATCACCTTACTTACACCATCACAATACATCACCTTACTTACACCATCACAATACATCACCTTACTTACACCATCACAACAAATCACCTAACACCATCACAATACATCACCTTACTTACACCATCACAATACATCACCTTACTTACACCATCACAATACATCACCTAACTTACACCATCACAATACATCACCTTACTTACACCATCACAATACATCACCTAACTTACACCATCACAATACATCACCTTACTTACACCATCACAATACATCACCTTACTTACACCATCACAACACATCACCTAACTTACACTATCACAATACATCACCTTACTTACACCATCACAATACATCACCTTACTTACACCATCACAACACATCACCTTACTTACACCATCACAATACATCACCTTACTTACACCATCATAATACATCACCACACTTACACCATCATAATACATCACCTAACTAACACCATCACAATACATCACCTAACTAACACCATCACAATACATCACCTTACTTACACAATCACAATACATCACCTTACTTACACCATCACAATACATCACCTAACTAACACCATCACAATACATCACCTAACTTACACCATCACAATACATCACCTCACTAACACCATCACAATACATCACCTAACTCACACCATCACAATACATCACCTTACTTACACCATCACAATACATCACCTTACTAACACCATCACAATACATCACCTAACTTACACCATCACAATACATCACCTTACTTACACCATCACAATACATCACCTTACTTACACCATCACAATACATCACCTTACCTACACCATCACAATACATCACCTAACTTACACCATCACAATACATCACCTTACCTACACCATCACAATACATCACCTTACCTACACCATCACAATACATCACCTAACTTACACCATCACAATACATCACCTAACTTACACCATCACAATACATCACCTAACTTACACCATCACAATACATCACCTTACTTACACCATCACAATACATCACCTTACTAACACCATCACAATACATCACCTTACTTACACCATCACAATACATCACCTTACTAACACCATCACAATACATCACCTTACTAACACCATCACAATACATCACCTTACTAACACCATCACAATACATCACCTAACTTACACCATCACAATACATCACCTTACTTACACCATCACAATACATCACCTTACTTACACCATCACAATACATCACCTTACCTACACCATCACAATACATCACCTAACTTACACCATCACAATACATCACCTTACCTACACCATCACAATACATCACCTTACCTACACCATCACAATACATCACCTAACTTACACCATCACAATACATCACCTAACTTACACCATCACAATACATCACCTAACTTACACCATCACAATACATCACCTTACTTACACCATCACAATACATCACCTTACTTACACCATCACAATACATCACCTTACTAACACCATCACAATACATCACCTTACTTACACCATCACAATACATCACCTTACTTACACCAACACAATACATCACCTAACTTACACCATCACAACACATCACCTTACGGGCACCTCTAATTGCTGTGGATGAATCTTTCAGGCTGGGACAGCTGTGTGTGAATGTGGACCGTGCAGTATGGAAGTGGCCTGCTCCTGTTGAAAGCAGCTAAGCATTCTGAACTGGTCAACAAGTTCTAAAAGAGGGACATTACCCTCCAGTGATGTCATAGCGAAACTATATTTTGTATTTTTGGCCCGATGACAAGCCCAGACATTCTCACACCAGGGCTTCAAGATATGGACTAAGCTCTACTACTGCGATAGTGTTACGTGTCGTAATGAAAGTTTGTTACTGCCCATAAGAACGATCTCCGACTGGTCACCGCAGTCCTCGGTGTGTTTGCATGCAGTTTATCCAGGCAGAGAGAGCAGTGTGATGTGGTGTGCATTTGTTAACCACACTAACTGACTGTTATTGGATTACATGGAAACAGTCACCTGCTGCTGTGATTGATCTGGACCCTCCCAGCACTCAATAAAGAGGTTAGAGAGTCATTTGGTTATTACAGACCTCAGACAGAACAGTTCTTGCTTAATAGCCCAGAAAAGAAAACATGTTTGTTTGTCTCAGTGCTCGCTAAGACGACCAAAGCTTTTACGTACACGCCCCCAATTACACTGACCACAACTATTCATTCGGTTATCGTGAATACTCCAATTACAACAGCTGATTTTCCAGTTACAGTAGAGAGAACAAGAGAGCGAGAGCAAGAGAGAGAGAGAACCACCCTCAGCACCTTTAACACTAACAATACCAGCAACACCAGCAACATCAACAATATTGGTAACATTAACACCAATAAGACCACCAACAACACCCACAATATCAGCAACATCAACACCAGTATACGAAAACCAGCAACACCTGCAACATCAACAATACCAGCAACAACAACAGCAACACCGACGATACCAGCAACATCACCAGTATAACCCCCCCATAACACCAACAATACCAGCAACATCAAAACCAGTGTAACACCACCAACAGAGAGAGAGACACCAGCAACACCAAGAACACATTCAGCACCAACAAAACCAGCAACAATATCGATAACATTAACAACAACTGCAACATCAACAATACCAACAACATCAGTGCCAGTCAGACCACCAGCAACAAATTCAACACCAGTATACGGAATCAGCACAAAAACAACCTGCTACAATACCACGCAGACAAATAAACACCAACACCACCACATAACAATACCAGTAAACATCAACACCAGTATAATACCCCACCACCACACCACAATACCAGAAACATACCAACAATACCAGCAACATCAACTATACCACCAACATACATACAGAAACATCACACACCATATCCCCTGCAACACCAATATCCACCAACACCAAATACCAGAAAAACCAACTATACCACCAACACCAACAATACCAGAAACATCAACACCAGTATAATACCCCCTGCAACACCAACGAATACTCCAGAAAACATCAACAACAAACTAGAAACCACCAGTACAAACTGCCAAACAATACCAGAAACATCAACACCAGTATACATTAAAACCAGGACAACACCTGCATCCCCTCAACCAACAGAGAGAAAGAGAGGACGCCATACCAAGCAACAAATCACAACAATACCAAGAACACAAAACATTCAACACCAGTATAATATCCCCTGCAACACCAACTATACCACCAACACCAACAAACATATCCCCCTTGCAACACAACTAATACCAGCAAAACAATCAACATCAACACCAGTATGTATCGCAATACATAAACTAGACCACCAACCCCAACTGCAGTATAATACACCACCAACAATACCAGAAACATCAACACCAGTATAATATCTCCTGCAATACCAACTATACCACCAACACCAACATCAGAAACATCAACACCAGTATAATATCCCCTGCAACACCAACTATACCACCAACACCAACAATACCAGAAACATCAACACCAGTATAATATCCCCTGCAACACCAACTATACCACCAACACCAACAATACCAGAAACATCAACACCAGTATAACACCAGAACCCTGCCAACTGCCAACTATACCAACAACACCAACAA
The DNA here is from genome assembly GCA_024036415.1 of Prochilodus magdalenae. NCBI lineage: Eukaryota > Metazoa > Chordata > Actinopteri > Characiformes > Prochilodontidae > Prochilodus > Prochilodus magdalenae. The sequence continues at coordinate 39,149 of JAMWET010001553.1, forward strand.
AACCAAAACACAATATCAACAACAGTAAAGACCACCAACACTCTCCCACTCCAGTATTAACAGTCAACACCAGCAACATACCACGCACACCAACCACTGCCAACACCAACAGACCGACCAAGCAACACCAACACCACCAAACAGCACACCAAACACCAATAAGACCCCCAGCAACACCAACCTCACCCACAACCAACAAAACCAATAATACAATATCATCTGTGGACACCAACAGTACTAGTCAACCTAACAATACCAGTCGGATATCAACACGCAGTAAGACCAACAACAACCTTTCACAATCAATTTAAACCAACAATCAGTTTTAGACAACAACACCTACACCACCAACACTGCCAGCAACACCAACACCGATAAGACCACCAGCAACAACAACACCACCAACACTACCAGCAACACCAACACCAATAAGACCACCAGCAACACCAACACCACCAACACTACCAGCAACACCAACACCAATAAGACCACCAGCAACACCAACATCACCCACAACACAAGCAAAACCAATAATACTAGAACCAGAAACAACTGCAACAACACCAACCATCATCAATACCTGCAATAAAAACACAGTGAAGACCACCCAACACTCTCACAAACAGTAACACCAGCAACATCCATAACAATAAACAACACCAGTACACAATATCAACAGCACCCAACACTACCAGAACAAACACCAATAAGACCACCAGAAACACCACCAACAACTCTCACAACTCCAGTAATACCAGCAACATCAACATCAGTTTGAGACAACCAGCAACACCTACACCACCAACACTGCCAGCAACACCAACACCACCAACACTACCAGCAACACCAACACCAATAAGACCACCAGCAACACCAACACCACCAACACTACCAGCAACACCAACACCAATAAGACCACCAGCAACACCAACATCACCCTCAACACAAGCAAAACCAATAATACTAGAAACACCAACACCACCTGCAACATCTGTGACACCAACAGTACTAGCAACACTAACAATACCAGCACAACCTCATGCTTTTAGGATTGGAACCTGATGTTAAGGGTCATTCAACGATGTGGTGTGTTAAAACAGTAACCAGCAGGTTGTGACAGAAGAAGGCAACACTTCAAGTGTTAATTTACTCCACACTCCATCAGCAACAACCGGAAATTACGAGTCGGAATACCTCCAGTCCAGCTGTTTCCCAGAGATACACATGAGTGACAACAGCTGCTGCTGTACGAGCTTTCTCAGAGGAAAGTTGCTTCTCCTGCATCGCAACAGACTCCAGCTCTGAGCGCTCGACTGGACCTGGCCGAGACACAACTGACCATGCTAAAGGTCAATACTGTTGACCATGATGCGTGTTAATGATCAATGTTGTTGTTATTTAAAGCAACCTGTGTTACACACCGGCAGATGTGCAATAAGAACCTTCTCAGAATCGAGTGATTCAGGATTGAGTCCCTTGATTGGCTGACTTTGAACCAGTGCAAGTTTAATATAGGCCGGTCTGATCTGCCAACTGGTAGATCAGGAGAACCCAGCTAGAACGTACATAAAAACACATACACCCCCAAACACATGCGCCCAAAGAGGAACACTGAGCCCTCTCTCTGACCGTCCGGTATCCGGTGGAGACTGGGAAAGCACTACAGAGTGAGTAAGCTGTTTAAACAGTGTGCGTTCCAAACACACTCGCACGCACACACGCACAAATAAAGAACGCTCTCTTCGACTTCCAGAGTACGAGAACTTTCAAATCACCTCCACTTTTGTCCGAAACGCTGCGGAAAAGGGAAAAAAAAACTCCGGCAATTTCCTCCGGCCACATCAAAACCACCAAACAAAGCAATTACCAAAGCAATAAACCCTTTACAGCGACTCGGTTGGCTCACACCCTGGGTCGGGGAGGGCTACGCTTTGCCACCATGACCTGGTATACCACTAGCTTCCCAAACAAAGCCGTCCGCCCAAGGCAGTCTGGCTTAGCTGAAGCGGCAGCATGCTATCAGTATAAACCTCGTCCAGGTTGCTAGGAGAACACCTAAATAACCTGATATACAAACAAATTAACAGTCTCCTCATTGGCTCAAGCGGGAAACAGCAGGATCGCCTGTAGTGGTACATCTTTCAGGAATGCAACCCTCTCATGGTGAGCAACCCTCACGTATCACCTTTCATACTCTTTGATCTTTTCTCCTCTGAACTTGGTGACAGCACCAACAGTATGACTAAAGTGCCAACACTGCCATCATCAACTACGCCAACAACAGCAACAGCACCATCAACACCAACCAGAGCAGTAGTACAAATAATACCAGCGACACCAACAACAGCAACAATACAAAAATACAGATAACAATTTAAAAACTTCCGACAACATCGGTGTCACCAGTTAACAATGCTACACCAACATCAGCAACACTAACTGTACCAACTACAGCGAAACCACCAACACCACCAGTAATACAGAAAATACCAGCAACAACAAAATCGGTAAGACTGCCCGCAACACTAACATCAACCGCAATATCAACAATACGAGCAGTGCAACCTATACAAGCAAAGCCATGACCATCTACATCAGCAATACAAAATACCATAAAACCATCAACATCAATTTCACCAGTAACACCAATAACACCATCACAGCAACACCAACAATACAAGCAACACCAACACCAATAGCACTAAATGTACCAACTACAGAGAACCCAGCAAAAACACCAACACCACAAAACCAGTAATACCAACAATGCTAGCGACACTGACAATACCAGTAACATGAACACCAGTAAGTCCATTAGCACACCTATACCATGCACCGCACCAACAATACTAGCAGCGCAAGCAATGCATGCAACACCAACACCATCAACATCAATTTCACCAGTAACACCAATAACACCATCACAGCAACACCAACAATACAAGCAACACCAACACCAATAGCACTAAATGTACCAACTACAGAGACCCCAGCAAAAACACCAACATCAATAGCACTAAATGTACCAACTACAGAGAACCCAGCAAAAACACCAACACCACCAAACCAGTAATACCAACAATGCTAGCAACACCGACAATACCAGTAGCATGAATCCCAGTAAGTCCATCAGCACACTTATACCATGCACCGCACCAACAATACTAGCAGCGCTAGCAATGCAAGCAACACCAACACCAGCAACATCCATTTCAGCAGTAACACCAATAACATCACCACAGCAACACCAACAATACAAGCAACACCAACACCAATAGCACTAAATGTACCAACTACAGAGAACCCAGCAAAAACACCACCAACACCACCAAACCAGTAATACCAACAATGCTAGCGACACTGACAATACCAGTAACAGGAACACCAGTAAGTCCATCAGCACACTTATACCATGCACAGCACCAACAGTACTAGCAGCGCTAGCAATGCAAGCAACACCAACACCAGCAACATCCATTTCAGCAGTAACACCAATAACACCACCACAGCAACACCAACAATACAAGCAACACCAACATCAATAGCACTAAATGTACCAACTACAGAGAACCCAGCAAAAACACCAACACCACCAAACCAGCAATACCAACAATGCTAGCAACACCGACAATACCAGTAACAGGAACACCAGTAAGTCCATCAGCACACCTATACCATGCACCGCACCAACAATACTAGCAGAGCAGGCAATGCAAGCAACACCAACACCAGCAACATCCATTTCAGCAGTAACACCAATAACACCACCACAGCAACACCAACAATACAAGCAACACCAACACCAATAGCACTAAATGTACCAACTACAGAGAACCCGGCAAAAACACCAACACCACCAAACCAGTAATACCAACAATGCTAGCAACACTGACAATACCAGTAACATGAACACCAGTAAGTCCATCAGCACACCTATACCATGCACAGCACCAACAATACTAGCAGCGCTAGCAATGCAAGCAACACCAACAACATCCATTTCACCAGTAACACCATCACAGCAACACCAACAATACAAGCAACACCAACATCAATAGCACTAAATGTACCAACTACAGAGAACCCAGCAAAAACACCAACACCACCAAACCAGCAATACCAACAATGCTAGCAACACCGACCATCCGACAATTTTTACCAGTAAACAGAACACCCAGTAAGTCCATCAGCACACTTACACCATGCACAACACCAACAATACTAGCAGCGCTAGCAACACCAACACCAATATCAGCTAAATCCATGTACCAACCAATAACAGACCACCACAGCAAAACCAACACCAACAAGCAACACCAAAGCACTAATGTACCAACTACAGAGCTAAAAACACACCAACACCAACAAACCAGTAATACCAACAATGCTAGCAACACCGACAATACCAGTAACATGAACACCAGTAAGTCCATTAGCACACCTATACCAACATCAGCACCAACAATACTAGCAGCGCTAGCAATGCAAGCAACACCAACACCAGCAACATCCATTTCAGCAGTAACACCAATAACACCATCACAGCAACACCAACAATACACGCAACACCAACACCAATAGCACTAAATGTACCAACTACAGAGAACCCAGCAAAAACACCAACACCACCAAACCAGTAATACCAACAATGCTAGCAACACCGACAATACCAGTAACATGAACACCAGTAAGTCCATCAGCACACTTATACCAACATCAGCACCAACAATACTAGCAGCGCAAGCAATGCAAGCAACACCAACACCAGCAACATCCATTTCAGCAGTAACACCAATAACACCATCACAGCAACACCAACAATACAAGCAACACCAACACCAATAGCACTAAATGTACCAACTACAGAGAACCCAGCAAAAACACCAACACCACCAAACCAGCAATACCAACAATGCTAGCAACACCGACAATACCAGTAACAGGAACCCCAGTAAGTCCATCAGCACACTTATACCATGCACCGCACCAACAATACTAGCAGCGCTAGCAATGCAAGCAACACCAACACCAGCAACATCCATTTCAGCAGTAACACCAATAACACCATCACAGCAACACCAACAATACAAGCAACACCAACACCAATAGCACTAAATGTACCAACTACAGAGAACCCAGCAAAAACACCAACACCACCAAACCAGTAATACCAACAATGCTAGCAACACTGACAATACCAGTAACAGGAACACCAGTAAGTCCATCAGCACACTTATACCATGCACCGCACCAACAATACTAGCAGCGCTAGCAATGCAAGCAACACCAACACCAGCAACATCCATTTCAGCACTCCAACTGTTCATTAACACCATCAATACGAACAATATAAACAACGTCAACATCAGCAACACTGAAAAAATAGTCAACCACATGAAAATGGACATCATCAATATCATCAGCAACACCAACAACATCAGCAACTTGAACAATACAAGCAACAACAACCCCAACACCAGAAACACCAACCCAGAAACACCAACAGTACCAGCAACAACACAATCAACATCAACAATAACAACATCAACACCAGTACTGCAACCAAAAACACCAACACCTCCAGAAACCATACCAGCAGCAAAACTAAAAGCACCAACACCAGAAACACCAACCATCCCTGCTACACCAACACCAGTAAGACCACCAACAATAACAGCAACACTGACACCAGCAACATCAACAATACCAGTAACACCAAGATCTTCAACAATGCCTACATAAACAACTAGAGCATCACCAATACAACTAACACTGACATCACCAGCTCAATTTCGGTCAAATGGATCAATACAGTATTCCTCCAGCATTCCTACAGCATTCCTACAACTCTA
>JAMWET010001553.1:50000-57500 GCA_024036415.1 Prochilodus magdalenae
CCTTGCATTTCATTGGTTTACTAAGGTCATGTGACGTTGCGACTAGCCTACCAGCTAACCATAGGTCAGCCCTCTAGATGCTAGTCAATTAGTAAGCTCCTGGCCGAGCATCAAGTATGTGTTATGTAGGTTAGGCTATGAATTTATGATGTCCTCCTTTTGGGGGGTTATGAAAGTCCTACAGAAATGTTTCCCCAGACTGTCACTGGATCTTCTGAAACACCAAAGGTGGGAATCACCAAAGACCCCAAGGTACGATACTACAATCACAATACCACCCTTTATATGTAGTCAGTCCACTGGATAGGCCAGTGTGGTCAGTCCACTGGAAAGACCAATGTAGTCCACTGGAAAGGCCAATGAAGCCAGTCCACTGGAAAGGCCAATGTAGTCCACTGGAAAGGCCAGTGTAGTGAGTCTGCTGGATAGTCAATGTAGTCAGTCCACTGGATTGGCCAATTTTGTCAGTTCACTGTAAATGCCAACACAGTCAGTCCACTGGAAAGGCCAATGTAGTAAGTCCACTGGAAAGGCCAGTGTGGTCAGTCCACTGTATATCCAACATAGTCAGTCCACTGGAAAGGCCAGTGTAGTCAGTCTACTGGAAAGGCCAATGTAGTAAGTGCACTGGAAAGGTCAGTGTGGTCGGTCCACTGGAAAGACCAATGTAGTCAGTCCACTGGAAGAGCCAATGTAGTCAGTCCACTGAAAAGACCAATGTAGTCAGTCCACTGGATAAGTCAATGTAGTCAGTCCACTGGAAAGGCCAATGTAGTCAGTCCACTGGAAAGACCAATGTAGTCAGTCCACTGGAAGAGCCAATGTAGTCAGTCCACTGGATAAGTCAAAGTGGTCAGTCCACTGGAAAGGTCAATGTAGTCAGTCCACTGGAGAGGCCAATGTAGTCAGTCCGCTGGATAGACCAATGTAGTAAATGCACTGAATAGGCCAACATAGCCAGTCCTCTGGAAAGGCCAGTGTAGTCAGTCCACTGGATAGACCAATGTAGTAAATGCACTGGAAAGGCCAGTGTAGTCAGTCCACTGGAAAGACCAATGTAGTCAGTCCACTGGAAGAGCCAATGTAGTCAGTCCCCTGGAAAGGCCAATGTAGTAAGTGCACTGAATAGGCCAACATAGCCAGTCCTCTGGAAAGGCCAGTGTTGTCAGTTCACTGGATAAGCCAGTGCCCCAAGGTACGATACTACAATCACAATACCACAATATGATCTGTTTCATGTCATGAGATTAGGTTGTCATTGTGTTCATCTAACCTGGGACCGTCAATCTGACTAACACTGCCATGAAACCTCACGTTGATACAGTATTGCCACACTGTCTGGACCCCCACCTCACATCCCCAACCCCTATAAATTACAAGGAGGCTTGTTAGTCAACATGCCAAGAATGCTACTACGTACAAGCTGTTAGCAGCTAACACTGATCTTGCACAAAAGTGACCCTACTGGGAAACTGGTATACATAAACCTCAGCCTAAGTGTAGGCTACTACAGCCAAAGCAACTTAACTACCACTTTGGATAAACTTTGTTGGTTTGCGTGGGGTGTTAAGGCGAGGTTGATGTCATTTTGGTGCACAGCAGTGTTAGCCTGCATGTAGCGATATGAAATAGGAACGTTTCCGTTTACTACAAGCCTAGGAAAGCAGAGGTTTCCACACTGACTACAACATGGCTTCAGACTGTTACCCCGCATATGAGTTCCTTCATAGCTACTACTGTAAACTGGACAAGCTCCAACACCAAACTTTAATGCACTCATCGTTAAAAGAAATGCTACACCCAGAAGGAAGCAGCCAGTAAGGTCCTCCTGTTGTGCGTTCCTTCCATTCTAACTTGTGTTGTTGTGTTGCTAGCATCCTTTGCCAGCAAGTATGCCTCAGAGTTTGAAAGCAATTCAAGCACAGGGAAGATTTTGAGAGCGGTCGCATCTTAGAACCCTCAAAGTCTAATCATTCAAATCTGAGGCTCAATCTTATGTCATTATGTTGTCACTTGGTAAAGTTTGGCCCCCTGCGACTACGTGAACAGACTCTCCTTGAGATGTTTGAATGTCATTTGTCTAAACAGGTTTAAACCATTAAAGAGCCACACAACTGACACAAATGCTCATTGCTAATACAGGCCCGGCAGATCAGTGCTAAGTGAAGAAGCCCATGCACATGGTCATGGCTCCGCACCATTGACGTTCAGGCCAGTGTGGGGTCACTTTGCCTACCACCTCGGCCACAGCTGGGAAAACACTGACCGCTCAATCAAACACCTACCACAACCCCTACTATGACTGGGAGAAAGAAAGCGTGTTGTGACAGTACCTGGACAAACAGAGAGCTGACCAAGGAAGGTGGAGGGTTTGTAGGGTGAAGGGTGTATGTGTGCTCCTCTATATACTACTGTGTGTGTGTGTGTGCAGCTTATGTGTACTGACAGCCACTCTAAATATTGGCCTGTCTGTCTTTCTGTCACCGTGTAGGAAGCCCAAGAGGAGCTGCAGTTGACCAACCCAAACACGACCTACTTCAGCAGAAACCTCAGAGCTACTGGAGAAGTCCTGTCATTTTCTGCTTTAGAATTAAAGACTAATTAGCCTCTGTACCATTCAATTAGGTTTTATATCCAGTGTTAGGTGTGCATTACGGTGAAGCATAACATGCAGGTGAAAAACTAGTTAGGCCAAACGTGCATACATTGGTGGAAAGCTAGTTATGCCAAACCTGCATACATTGGTGGAAAGCTAGTTAGGCCAAACCTGCATACGTTGGTGGAAAGCTAGTTAGGCCAAACCTGCATACGTTGGTGGAAAGCTAGTTAGGCCAAACCTGCATACATTGGTGGAAAGCGAGTTAGGCCAAACCTGCATACGTTGGTGGAAAGCTAGTTAGGCCAAACCTGCATACGTTGGTGGAAAGCTAGTTAGGCCAAACCTCCATACGTTGGTGGAAAGCGAGTTAGGCCAAACCTCCATACGTTGGTGGAAAGCGAGTTAGGCCAAACCTGTGTACATTGGTGGAAAGCTAATTAGGCCCAACCTGCATACATTGGTGGAAAGTGAGTTAGGCCAAACCTGCATACGTTGGTGAAAAGCTAGTTAGGTCAAACCTACATGCGTTGATGTAAAGCTAGTTAGGTCAAACCTGCATACGTTAGTGGAAAGCGAGTTAGGCCAAACCTGCATACGTTGATGTAAAGCTAGTTAGGTCAAACCTACATGCGTTGGTGGAAAGCTAGTTAGGTCAAACCTGCATACGTTAGTGGAAAGCGAGTTAGGCCAAACCTGCATACGTTGGTGGAAAGCTAGTTAGGCCAAACTTGCAGACGTTGGTGGAAAGCGAGTTAGGCCAAACCTGCATACGTTGGTGGAAAGCTAGTTAGGCCAAACCTGCATACGTTGGTGGAAAGCTAGTTAGGTCAAACCTGCATATGTTGGTGGAAAGCTAGTTAGGTCAAACCTGCATATGTTGGTGGAAAGCTAGTTAGGCCAAACCTGCATACGTTGATGTAAAGCTAGTTAGGTCAAACCTGCATACGTTGGTGGAAAGCTAGTTAGGCCAAACCTGCATTCATTGGTGGAAAGCGAGTTAGGCCAAACCTGCACACGTTGGTGGAAAGCGAGTTAGGCCAAACCGGCATACGCTGGTGGAAAGCGAGTTAGGCCAAAACTACATACGTTGGTGGAAAGCTAGTTAGGCCAAACCTGCATACGTTGGTGGAAAGCTAGTTAGGCCAAACCTGCACACGTTGGTGGAAAGCGAGTTAGGCCAAACCTACATACGTTGGTGGAAAGCGAGTTAAGCCAAACCTGCATACGTTGGTGGAAAGCGAGTTAGGCCAAACCTGCATACGCTGGTGGAAAGCGAGTTAGGCCAAAACTACATACGTTGGTGGAAAGCTAGTTAGGCCAAACCTGCACACGTTGGTGGAAAGCGAGTTAGGCCAAACCTACATACGTTGGTGGAAAGCGAGTTAAGCCAAACCTGCATACGTTGGTGGAAAGCTAGTTAGGCCAAACCTGCATACGTTGGTGGAAAGCTAGTTAGGCCAAACCTGCATACGTTGGTGGAAAGCTAGTTAGGACAAACCTGCACACGTTGGTGGAAAGCTAGTTAGGCCAAACCTGCATATGTTGGTGGAAACCTGCATTTTTCACCATAAATAATTTCCGATCATTCCCTCAGCTCGAGTATGGACAGTCCTGTCCCATTTATATGTTTCATGCTCAAATAAGACTCATGAAGAGCTTCATTGTGTATGTATGTGCCAAATCAGGAGGGCAGCTTTCATTTTTAGAACTGAACCCAAATATAGCAAGTGAGCGTTAGGCCTGTGCTTGACCTGAGCCAACCCGCAGTTTTGAATCCAAACCCAAACTGAGCCTGCCAAAATTTAGATTAACCCTGAACTGGAGTGAATCAGATCAGGTTTTGGGTTCAACTTCAACCTTATAACATGAATTTACCAAAACTCAGAAATGGATAAGCTAGTCCCAAACAGAGTTACCGTCCTTGATAATACACTCAGAAGACTGAAACTTGGTGGGGAGACTTGAATGGTTTGTTGTCATGGGTCACACGTCCAGAAGGCCTGGTGTCACTCCACCTCCACCCCTATGGCACCATCTGATGGAACTGTGTGAGGATATTCAAGCTGTATGGGATGGATTATCACAGGACACCATTAGGAGCCTCTACAGCTCCATACCGAGACGTCTGGCGTGTTGGGTTAGCAAACAAAGGAGGTGAGAAAACTCTTGACCTGCCTCTGACATGACTACCGATCATTCATGAGCAGCACAACTGATAAACACAGCCGGCCCATCCAACTGAATTGCGATCGAGACTCAGAGGTCGCTGAGAGCTGTGAAGGGTAACATGAATAGAACATCACCTCAGTGGTTCTTCATGCACCTCCACCTGGCAGTACACCTGACTGAGCTGGTGAAGGTTGAGCTAATGAGCTAAATCAGGGGTGCCAGCCTCTCGGCAGGGAGCTGCGGAGGGCCGGACGCAGCTCTAATATGCGCCTGTCAGTTGTAATGGCCTTGTGGCGATGTGATTGGGCGGTGAGAAGTGATATTTTAAATAGCCTCTCCTCTCCCCTGGGAGGGATAGCTGACGCGTGTTTAGCTGTGGTGAGTCAACGTCTGGTAATGGAGACTATGTGGAGTAGGCTAGAGCTGCAGCAGACCTAGCCTTGTTTTCCAGGACACGCTATTGCCTGGACAAGCAGGGGAGCTTCGACAGAGCGAGCCCACTCGGACTGGGGCAAGGAAGGAGGTGGCGGGGGGGGGCTTGAAGATACAATATGACTATTGTTGATTTGAAACTACTGGATGCCTACAGTCAACACATGTGGTTATGTATTAGATTAGATTAGATTAGATTAGATTAGATTCACTGTGTGTCTCTATTCAATGCAGTGGGCTTCCATTAGTGGTCCGTCACCCGCTCTGCTGGATTCAGTGAGGTTTTTCGGGACCTCGAGAGAAAACGTGCTGTTACATAACAGCGAACATCATCATGGCTCGCTCAGACCGCAGCAACATGGAAGGAAACCCGAAAAACAGTGGACGGCTCGGATGTACTGGATAATCTGTTCCACAGAGGAGTGGAGCCTTTTCTTTTTTCACCCAGCTTGGAAGGCCTAACAGTTAAAGTAGCAGCCACCGAGCAGTTTCTCCTATTTACAGTCTACACAAAACAAGTACAGTCAGAACTTCATTGACCTTCCAGTCAAAACGGCCATTAAAGGTGCGGTATGCGATTGTGGAGTACGCTCGAGAACAGCAAAACAAATACACCCCTACTCTTAGTGGTCCTTCATAAGCTCCACCTCCCAAATTCACAAACGTGAGTTGACAGGGTGAAGGACAGTGGGCTAGCACATGTGTGTGGTTTTGTTTTTTTTGCTCCTGTATATAAAACCAGCTTTTATGGTTTTCTAATTCCGCCTTAAAAGGTGCAGCACTTCCGGCATTCCTTTCCTGGCATTCTGGAAAATAGGCAGCAGTTTCACATTACACTGTGCCATGATATACTGTTCGAGTAAACAGTGAGCTAATGTAGCTAATGTTAGGTGGTTGGCAGTTAGCCAGCTGTTGCTACAACTGCTGCTGCAATGCTAACCAGTTGGCATCACAACATCTCAGTCGAGTTTTCCCGTTCCGCCTTTAAAGGTACAGCAGTTCGGAATTCTCTTCCTGGCATTCCGGCAAAGGTGCAGCAGTTCCGGAATTCCGTTCTTGTACATTAAACCCTTCGCAAAAATGTACACTGTACAACGACCTAGCGTAGTTAACGCTAGGTAATTGGGAGTTAGCCAACTGTTGCTACAACGGCTGCTGCAAGGTTAACCAGTTGGCATTACAAACCTTGGCAAACTGAACAAAGCTACACTGACCGACTGATTCTTTTTCACCAGCTTCTCGTTGAGTTCTCCCAGTCCACCTTAAAAGGTGCAGCAATTCCAGCATTCTGTTCTTGAACCCAAACATTGTAACATTGTACCAAGATATGTCAAAGTGAACAATGTTTAAGTGAACAATGAGCTAATGTAGCTAACGTAGCAGTTAGCCACCTGTTGCTACAACTGCGGCCTCAATGCTAACCAGTTGGCATCACAACATCAGATCTCAGTCGAGTTTTCCCGTTCCGCCTTAAATGGTACAGCAGTTCGGAATTCTCTTCCTGGCATTCCGGCAAAGGTGCAGCAGTGCCGAAATTCCGTTCCTGTACATTAAACCCTTCGCAAAAAATGTACACTGTACAACGACCTAACGTAGCTAACGTTAGGTAATCAGGAGTTAGCCAACTGTTGCTACAACGGCTGCTGCAAGGTTAACCAGTTGGCATTACAAACCTTGGCAAACCGAACAAAGCTATACTGACCGACTGATTCTTTTTCACCAGCTTCTTGTTGAGTTCTCCCAGTCCACCTTAAAAGGTGCAGCAATTCCAGCATTCAGTTTCTTGAACCCAAACATTGTAACATTGTATCAAGATATGTCAAAGTGAACAATGTTCAAGTGAACAATGAGCTAATGTAGCTAACGTAGCAGTTAGCCACCTGTCGCTACAACTGCGGCCTCAATGCTAACCAGTTAGCATCACAACATCAGATCTCAGTCGAGTTTTCCCGTTCCGCCTTAAATGGTACAGCAGTTCGGAATTCTCTTCCTGGCATTCCGGCAAAGGTGCAGCAGTGCCGGAATTCCGTTCCTGTACATTAAACCCTTCGCAAAAAATGTACACTGTACAACGACCTAACGTAGCTAACGTTAGGTAATCAGGAGTTAGCCAACTGTTGCTACAACGGCTGCTGCAAGGTTAACCAGTTGGCATTACAAACCTTGGCAGACTGAACAAAGCTACACTGACCGACTGATTCTTTTTCACCAGCTACTCGTTGAGTTCTCCCAGTCCACCTTAAAAGGTGCAGCAATTCCAGCATTCTGTTCTTGAACCCAAACATTGTAACATTGTACCA
>JAMWET010001553.1:62500-82500 GCA_024036415.1 Prochilodus magdalenae
ACTCTGTACTGTCCTCAGTCACTCTTATTCACTTTGTACTGTCCTCAGTCACTCTAATTCACTCTCTGTACTGTCCTCAGTCACTCTAATTCACTCTCTGTACTGTCCTCAGACACTCTTATTCACTCTGTACTGTCCTCAGTCACTCTAATTCACTCTGTACTGTCCTCAGTCACTCTTATTCACTCTGTACTGTCCTCAGTCACTCTTATTCACTCTGTACTGTCCTCAGTCACTCTTATTCACTCTGTACTGTCCTCAGTCACTCTTATTCACTCTGTACTGTCCTCAGTCACTCTTATTCACTCTGTACTGTCCTCAGTCACTCTTATTCACTCTGTACTGTCCTCAGACACTCCTATTCACTCTCTGTACTGTCCTCAGACACTCTTATTCACTCTCTGTACTGTCCTCAGTCACTCTTATTCACTCTGTACTGTCCTCAGTCACTCTTATTCACTCTGTACTGTCCTCAGTTACTCTTATTCACTCTCTGTACTGTCCTCAGACACTCTTATTCACTCTGTACTGTCCTCAGTCACTCTTATTCACTCTGTACTGTCCTCAGTCACTCTTATTCACTCTGTACTCTCCTCAGGCACTCTTATTCACTCTCTGTACTGTCCTCAGTCACTCTTATTCACTCTGTACTGTCCTCAGTCACTCTTATTCACTCTCTGTACTGTCCTCAGTCACTCTTATTCACTCTGTACTGTCCTCAGTCACTCTTATTCACTCTCTGTACTGTCCTCAGACACTCTTATTCACTCTGTACTGTCCTCAGTCACTCTTATTCACTCTGTACTGTCCTCAGTCACTCTTATTCACTCTGTACTCTCCTCAGGCACTCTTATTCACTCTCTGTACTGTCCTTAGTCACTCTTATTCACTCTGTACTGTCCTCAGTCACTCTTATTCACTCTCTGTACTGTCCTCAGTCACTCTTATTCACTCTGTACTGTCCTCAGTCACTCTTATTCACTCTCTGTACTGTCACTCTAATTCACTCTGTACTGTCCTCAGACACTCTTATTCACTCTGTACTGTCCTCAGTCACTCTTACTCTGTACTGTCCTCAGTCACTCTTATTCACTCTGTACTGTCCTCAGACACTCTTATTCACTCTGTACTGTCCTCAGTCACTCTTATTCACTCTCTGTACTGTCCTCAGACACTCTTATTCACTCTGTACTGTCCTCAGTCACTCTTATTCACTCTGTACTGTCCTCAGTCACTCTTATTTACTCTGTACTGTTCTCAGTCACTCTTATTCACTCTCTGTACTGTCCTCAGTCACTCTTATTCACTCTCTGTACTGTCCTCAGTCACTCTTATTTACTCTGTACTGTCATCAGTCACTCTTATTCACTCTCTGTACTGTCCTCAGTCACTCTTATTCACTCTGTACTGTCCTCAGACACTCTTATTCACTCTCTGTACTGTCCTCAGACACTCTTATTCACTCTCTGTACTGTCCTCAGTCACTCTTATTCACTCTGTACTGTCCTCAGACACTCTTATTCACTCTGTACTGTCCTCAGTCACTCTTATTCACTCTGTACTGTCCTCAGTCACTCTTATTCACTCTCTGTACTGTCCTCAGTCACTCTTATTCACTCTGTACTGTCCTCAGACACTCTTATTCACTCTGTACTGTCCTCAGTCACTCTTATTCCCTCTGTACTGTCCTCAGACACTCTTATTCACTCTCTGTACTGTCCTCAGACACTCTTATTCACTCTGTACTGTCCTCAGTCCCTCTTATTCACTCTGTACTGTCCTCAGACACTCTTATTCACTCTCTGTACTGTCCTCAGTCCCTCTTATTCACTCTGTACTGTCCTCAGACACTCTTATTCACTCTCTGTACTGTCCTCAGTCACTCTTATTCACTCTCTGTACTGTCCTCAGTCACTCTTATTCACTCTCTGTACTGTCCTCAGTCACTCTTATTCACTCTGTACTGTCCTCAGTCACTCTTATTCACTCTGTACTGTCCTCAGACACTCTTATTCACTCTCTGTACTGTCCTCAGACACTCTTATTCACTCTGTACTGTCCTCAGTTCCTCTTATTCACTCTGTACTGTCCTCAGACACTCTTATTCACTCTCTGTACTGTTCTCAGTCACTCTTATTCACTCTGTACTGTCCTCAGTCACTCTTATTCACTCTGTACTGTCCTCAGTCACTCTTATTCACTCTCTGTACTGTCCTCAGTCACTCTTATTCACTCTCTGTACTGTCCCCAGACACTCTTATTCACTCTGTACTGTCCTCAGTCACTCTTATTCACTCTGTACTGTCCTCAGTCCCTCTTATTCACTCTGTACTGTCCTCAGACACTCTTATTCACTCTCTGTACTGTCCTCAGTCCCTCTTATTCACTCTGTACTGTCCTCAGACACTCTTATTCACTCTCTGTACTGTCCTCAGTCACTCTTATTCACTCTCTGTACTGTCCTCAGTCACTCTTATTCACTCTCTGTACTGTCCTCAGTCACTCTTATTCACTCTGTACTGTCCTCAGTCACTCTTATTCACTCTGTACTGTCCTCAGACACTCTTATTCACTCTCTGTACTGTCCTCAGACACTCTTATTCACTCTGTACTGTCCTCAGTTCCTCTTATTCACTCTGTACTGTCCTCAGACACTCTTATTCACTCTCTGTACTGTTCTCAGTCACTCTTATTCACTCTGTACTGTCCTCAGTCACTCTTATTCACTCTGTACTGTCCTCAGTCACTCTTATTCACTCTCTGTACTGTCCTCAGTCACTCTTATTCACTCTCTGTACTGTCCCCAGACACTCTTATTCACTCTGTACTGTCCTCAGACACTCTTATTCACTATCTTCAGATCACAGTCGCTCTGCAAATCCCGGCCTCTCTAATTCGCTTTTTTTCACTTTCAGCCACCAT
The DNA here is from genome assembly GCA_024036415.1 of Prochilodus magdalenae. NCBI lineage: Eukaryota > Metazoa > Chordata > Actinopteri > Characiformes > Prochilodontidae > Prochilodus > Prochilodus magdalenae. The sequence continues at coordinate 65,423 of JAMWET010001553.1, forward strand.
CAAATCCCCTCAACTTCCAAACAACCCAAACAGGAACTGCAGAGCGTGACGCAGAGCAAGAACAGTTTGTTTTCAGAGGGCAGTGCAGTTGCTTCACTGAAATGCTTTGGATAATTTTATGGCTGAAGGGGAATGAAAGGCGTTCGTATCTGGAGAGCATCCAGAAGAAAATCAGTTTTTTCCACAAATCTGGAACCGTAAGCAGCTGGAATGGTCTGCAGTGCCGGTCTGATGACTCTACCAGACAAAGCAAGAGAGAGGCGACTTCACCAGTCTGGGTTCTGGTGTGTGTTTGTGAACAAATGCTGAAAAGAACCAAATTCATAGTAAACCATAACCTGGGGTATAAAGGATCGGCAGGGTGGAACCTCCTAAAAGAGAGGGTTCTTGTAGGGGTCCTTAGTTTAGACAACGTAGAAAGAGTAATTTGTGTTCTTTACAGGGTTCTTTGCATGGTGAAATGGCTCTCCAGGGTGATGTGTTGCAAGAGGTTCTATATAGAACCACAAATGGTTCTTCTGTTGTTACAAGCTTGACACCAATGCAGAATAGCAGAATCCTTTTAGAAAGGTTCTACAGAACCATATGTATATCACATTGATCATCAATCTGAAGAACCATTTGAGCATGCTTGGGGTTCAATCTTGGGGTTCTCGGTTCAATATGGCACCACAAAAGGTTCTTCTATTGTTACAAGCTTGGTTCTCTGTGGAACTATGCGTATATTGCTTTTTTCATAAATCTGAAGAACCATTTAGGCATACAAATGGTTCTTTCAGGCTTATACAGCACCAATATGGGTTCTTCTATTGCTCGATTTTACACTAATAGCAGAACACTTTCACTTTTTGGTTCTATATAGAACCATTTCTTAATAGAACTGTATAGATCACTTTTTTCCATCAATCTGAAGAACCATTGGTTCTTTGCGTGTTCTTGGTTCTACACAGCACCAATAATGGTTCTTCTTTTGTTTCAAGCTTGACATTATATCAACAACAGACCACTTTTTGGTGCCATATAGAACCATTTTCAGAGAGGTTCTACGTAGAACCACATCACTTTCTCCATCAATCTGAAGAACCATTTCAGCATGCTAAGAAACATTTGCAAGCTTAAGTGGTTCTTTAATGTGTTCTTGGTTCTATATAACACCACAAAAGGTTCTTCTTTTGTTACAAGCTTGACTTTATACCAGTGGCAGAATACCATTTTTAGGAAGGTTCTATGCAGAACCATATGTATACCACATTCTCCATCAATCTTAAAAGCCATTTTAGCATACATGCAAATTGTTCTTGGTTCTACATAGCACTACTAAAGGTTCTTCTATTGTTTCTTCTATATGACCTTATAGAATGCCTATTGGTGCTACATAGAACCATTTTCAGAAAGGTGCTTTGTAGAACCCTATGTATATAACTTTTTTTAATCAATCCAAGCATTCAAGCATACAAATGGTTCCTGGAGTGTTGCATACGGGTTTATGTAGAACCAATATGGGTTCTTCTATAATTACAAGCTTGACATTACACCAATAGTAGAACCATTTTTGGTTCTAACTAGAACAATTTTTAGGATGGCTCTATGTAGAACCATATGTGCATTACATTCTTCATCAAGCAGAAGAACCACTTTGAGCATGCAAATAGTTCATTGGGTGTTATTGGTTCTATATAGCACCACTAAGGGTTCTTCTTCCTTTTTGGTGCTATATAGAACCATATTTGGAAAGGTTCTATGCAGAACCTTATGTATATCACATTCTCCATCAATCTGAAGAACCATTTAAGCATGCAAATGGCTCCTTGAGTGTCTCGGTTCTATACAGAACCACTGTCTTTATTAAGGAACCCTTGAAGAACCATCTCGAGGCTCAAAAGTGGGAGGTGATCAGAGATAACCCAAACCAACAGGACTGTAAGCGTACAAAGTGGAATATCCAATTCCATAAAAATTCCCAGACGGCTCCACTCACCGACTCGGAAGCCGTGTCCAGTGAGCGTGTCCGCGGACTGTCCGTTTTCCCCGATCAGGGTCGTGTTGTTGCCCTGCTCGCAGGTGTCCCGGCACTGGCCGTTGAGGCACGTGCGCTTGCAGATGAGCGGCGCGATCACCACCTTGAAGCGCTCGCGCCCGGAGGATGCGCGCTGCTGTTCGGCTCCCGCGCCGACGAACCTCTGGAGCGCGAGCCAGGCGAGCAACAGGCGCGGCACGAGGAAAAGGACCATGGCTGTGTTGACTGGACAGACAGACGGATGGGACGGACAGAGAAGACGGCTGACCGGCTGGCGTCCCCTCCGGTCACGGGAGACGCGCGAGCGCACACGCTCGAGTCATGCGCGAGAGTTTGGACGGACGGGCGAAGCAGGAGTCTCGTGCTGGATTCCGTGTGTCGGAGTGAGTGAGTGAGTGAGAAAGAGAAGGAAGGAGGAGAGAGGGAGTTTCTGAGGTACAGAAAAAAGTCGGCCAGAAAAACAAGCGCGCTCGCGCTCTCTTCCTCTCCTCCGTCAAATCCACACCAGTGCGAACAAGGAGCCCATCCCGGAGCAGGCTGAAGAGGAGCACGCGGGGAACTTCCAGTCTCACTTTCCTGCACTTTTCCTAACGCGCTCGCTCTCCTCCTTTTTCCTCCCTCCTTCTTCTTCTGCTTGTGCTTCTTTTCTTCCAGCCGTTGCGCGAAACTGAGATCTGGAGGAGGACAGCTAAGAGGGGAGGAGCCCTGGAGCAGCAGCCAATCAGTTGCGAGCCCGACCGGGGCCACGCCCACAGATCAGTGCATAGAGAATGACACACACATGTCTGTTCAGCTTCCAGTGGTTTAGTCCCTAACCTCCCAGAGCTAAACACACACAGCGCGTGAACTGGCTGGTGTGGTAGTTGTGTACACCCACCTAGCACTTACACACAGTACCAGTCAAAAGTTTACACACCCACCTAAATGGATGTTGATGGGGGTTTCTCCATATCTCCACCTCTAATATATATTTAGATGCCCAGTTTAAAAGCTAGCTCCCCTTTCCAGCTAATGAATATTCATGAGGGACCGACCAATAGAATCGCTCCAACCCTTCTCAGTAATGAGCCTTGTTCTATCAGCTCCGAAAGCTGGTTCCTCCTCCTGTAAAGCTCCATCCTGGAGGTGTTTAAGGTGGACTGGGTAATTCCATGAGTGCTGTTTTACAGTTTGAGGACTTTTATTCTAAAGTAAAGCATTAGGACACCCATAAGGAGAACCTTCTAAGAGTAGGCGTGTCTAAATTTTTTATCAATGACATTTTTATAACAATAAAAATACTGCTGGTAAAAGTCCATGTTATTATAGTATATATATGACGGAGAGAAAAAAAACTAAAAAAAAAAAAGTTAAGCCCCGCCCACTTACACACACGGAACAATACGGAAGTCTTTCCACCCCTTAATGTATTACAAAAGAGCCCCAGTCCAGGGCAGCCAATCAGAACAGAGCACATTACCTATCAAACTTCGTCAGGACCACCACAGATCAGGACCCCCACAGGACCAACACAGATCAGGTATGATGTGGGTGGTGGATCATTCTCAGCACTGCAGTGACACTGACGTGGTGGTGGTGGTGTGCTAGTATGTGTTGTGCTAACCGGGCCTAACCGTCACCAACTCAGAGTTCTACTGCCACTATGGCCGCGGCTGGGGCCCCAAGTGCTGCACCTGCCCACCGAGAAACTCAGGTAAGCCAGCTGCAGCACAGCTTCCATCCTTTGGTTCTGAGGAACTTGAGAAAACGAAAGTAAAAAGGATAAAGGAAAAGAAGTGGAAAGAGACAGAAGAGCTGGAGACTCCCACCAACCATGCAGGACCTGGTAGACCACTGGTAGACCACTGGCCCCATCAGATAAACAACACTCCAAGCACTCCAACACTCCACTCTTACTTCATGGTCTAAACAATCCTATCCATCCATCCACTGTGCGTAGGCCATGTGTAGCGTGAGCAGCGCTATGCTAACGCTAACTGTTTAGTCTGGACGTTAAAGAAATGAAGGGTGGTCTCTGACTTTGGCACAGTACTGTACATATTGGAGGGATTACCCATTCCTGATTGACACATGCCATTGGAAAACTGGTTTGCTTTAGGTTTAGGAAATCTAATGCTTACTGCTCAAGTCCTCTGAAGCACGGTAGAACCGAACCACCACGAAGAGCATTGTAGGAGTAGCTATGTAGCTGTTTAGTTCAGTTCAGGACCCCAGTTCAGTTCAGGTTCCAGAGATGCCGCTGTCAGTTGTAGTCAGGAGTCAATAAAAGCAGAACGTATTATCATGTCCTCTAAAAGGGGCTTAGAACTGCTTAGCCTGCTAATCCAGATGCTAGGCTAGCTAATAACGGTTATCTCACTGTAGCGTATGTTAAACCCGGACCGCTAAAGCCGGAAAGCCCGCTTTGCTACTCCTCATCTGTAGTTGCATTTCCTGTTGCAGCAGTAGTTGATACCTCCTCATCTGTAGTTGCATTTCCTGTTGCAGCAGTCGTTGGTACCTCCTCATATGTAGTTGCATTTCCTGTTGCAGCAGTAGTTGGTACCTCCTCATATGTAGTTGCATTTCCTGTTGCAGCAGTAGTTGGTACCTCCTCATCTGTAGTTGCATTTCCTGTTGCAGCAGTCTTTGATACCTCCTCATCTGTAGTTGCATTTTCTGTTGCAGTAGCAGATAGTACCTCTGCACCTGTAGTTGCCTTTTTTCTGTTGCAGCAGTAGTTGATACCTCGTCATCTGTAGTTGCATTTCCTGTTGCAGCAGTCTTTGAAACCTCCTCATCTGTAGTTGCATTTCCTGTTGCAGCAGTCGTTGATACCTCGTCATCTGTAGTTGCATTTCCTGTTGCAGCAGTAGTTGATACCTCTCCACCTGTAGTTGCCTTTTTCTGTTGCAGCAGTCGTTGATACCTCCTCATCTGTAGTTGCATGTCCTGTTGGTAGTTGGTACTTGCTCATCTGTTGTTGCATTTCCTGTTGCAGCAGTAGTTGATACCTCTCCACCTGTAGTTGCATTCCCTGTTGCAGCAGTAGTTGATACCTCCTACCTGTAGTTGCATTTCCTGTTGCAGCAGTCGTTGATACCTCCTCATATGTAGTTGCATTTCCTGTTGCAGCAGTAGTTGGTACCTCCTACCTGTAGTAGCCTGTGCTCTTGCAGTGGTATCTGGTACATCACCACCTGTAGTTGTCTTTCCGTTGCAGCAGTAGTTGGTACCTCATCTGTAGGTGCATTACCTGTTGCAGTAGTAGTTGGTACCTCCTACCTGTAGTTGCATTTCCTGTTGCAGCAGTCGTTGGTACCTCCTCATCTGTAGTTGCATTTCCTGTTGCAGTAGCAGATGGTTCCTCTCCACCTGTAGTTGCATTTCCTATTGCAGCAGTTGTTGATACCTCCTCATCTGTAGCTGCATTCCCTGTTGCAGCAGTAGTTGATACCTCCTCATCTGTAGTTGCATTTCCTGTTGCAGCAGTAGATGGTACCTCTCCACCTGTAGCTGCATTCCCTGTTGCAGCAGTCGTTGATACCTTCTCATCTGTAGTTGCATTTCCTGTTGCAGCAGTAGATGGTACCTCTCCACCTGTAGTAGCCTGTGCTCTTGCGGTGGTATCTGGTACATCACCACCTGTAGTTGTCTTTCCGTTGCAGCTGTAGTTGGTACCTGTTCACCCGGAGCTTCACTTCATAGCTCTCGTATTGTGTCATATGCAGAGCACTTGGTCCCCGCGCTCCTCCTTTTCCCTCCCTGCTCTTTCTTTTTCATCTACATCGCTTTTTCCTGCCATTGCTTGAAACTGAGATCTGGAAGAGGACAGCTTGGGTGGAGAAGCCTTGGAACAACATGCAACTGGCTGCAAGCCTTGCCTGGGCCACGCCCCTGAGCTGAGTGAGAGAGTTTAGTTGAGGGTGGTGGGCAGGGCATTCACTGTTGTTGGACAGCAGTGCACATGTCCCGGTAACCAGGTCATCAGCGTTATTCACAATTTTAATCAAAGTATGAATTTAATTACCATTAATGTGGAAATGTCTTTTACTGAGTGGTGACCAGTTGAATTTACTGTTTCTCTGTGCTGATTGGATGGCTTTACTGCAACTGAGGGCTGATTGGATGGCAATTAATGAATGGAAATTATTATTAATTAACTGATAGAAAAAAGAGAGTGAATAAGATGGAGTATGAGACGGAAAAAGAGAGATGGAAGTTAAAAATAAAGATAGATAGAGACAGAGGCAGATGGAGGACAAAGAGAGAGTGAGACAGATATTAAGACAGAAAGGGAGAGAGGCAGACAGACAAATGGAGGCAGAGAGAGTGAGACAGATAAAGAGATAGAAATAGACAGGTAAAGAAACAGAGATAAGGCCGGGCAGACAAAGACAAATGGCAAACTAAGAGAGACTGAGACAGATGAAGAGAGAGACACAAAAGCAGACAGAGGAAGACAAGGAGACAGTGAGACAGGTAAAGAGACATAAAATACAGAGAGAAAACAGAGACGGATAGACAAAGAGAAAGAGGGAGAGAGAAAGGAAATAGAGAGAGAGAGAGAGAAAGAGAGAGAGATGAATATGAATACAGAAAGAGGCAGAGAGACTGCTAGAGACTGGGGAGCGAGGAACAGACACAGACTGATAGAGAGAGTGAGAGTGAATTGAGTCACTTCCTTTGAGAAAAGTGAGCCTGTTTGCTTTGAGTCTCTGAGGAAATGACTGCATGGATCCAGAGTGGGACACACACAGACACACAGACTCACACACACACACACAGACACACAGACACACAGACTCACACACACACACACACACACACAGACACACAGACACACACACACACACACACACACACACACACACACAGACACACAGACTCACACACACACACTACACACACACTATACACACACACACACTACACACACTATACACACTATACACAGTATACACACACAGACACACACTATAAACACACACACACAGACAGACAGACTCACACACACACACTACACACACACACACATACACACTATAAACACACTACACACATACACACACACACACATACACATACACCCACACACACACTACATACACTATACACACTATATACACACACACACACACACACACACTATACATACACACACTACAAACACACACACACACACTTTACACAAACTAAACACACACAGACAGACTCTCACACGCACTATACACACTATACACACACAGAGACACACACATACACACACACTATACACACACACACACACTATACACACACACTATACACACACACACTAAACACACACACACTAAACACACACACTATACACACTATACACACACACTACACACACACACACACACTATGCACACACACTATACACACTATACACACACACACTATACACAAACACACTACACACACACACACACTATATACACACACACACACACACACTATACACACACACACACTATACACACACACTACACACACACACACTATATACATACACACTATACACACACACACACACACTATACACACACACTACACACACACACACATACACACACACTATACACACACACACAGACAGACTCTCACACACACTATACACACTATACACACACACACACACACACACACACACACACTATACACACACACACACACACACACACACACACACACACTATACATACACACACACACACACACACACACACACACACACTATACACACACACACAGACAGAATCTCACACACACTACACACACTACACACACACACACATACACACACACTATACACACACACACACACACACTATACACACACACAGACAGACTCTCACACACACTATACACACTATACACACACACTACACACACACACACACACACACACTATACACACACACTTAACACACACACACAGACAGACTCTCACACACACTATACACACACAGAGACACACGAACTCACACACTCACTATACACACACACACACACACACTATACACACACACACACTACACACACACACACAGACACACACACACACACACATTCGGACACAGTTCGCAGGCAAACCTCACATTTTTTGGCTGAGGAGTCATGAAGCTCCTGGAATAATCAAACCATATGCAGACCAGACGAAACACCGGAGACAGCCTGATCAATACACCCAACCTAAGAGTTACAGGAGAGATGGTTATAACAGTGTAACTACTGCCACCTCACTGTGTAAAAGTAATTATCCAAACTTCCATATGAATGTATCCACAAAGTGCATCTGAAAACATCCTGAGATCTACAACTGATCCTCACAGTGTCCCCTCGCCCCAGAGTCAATCCACCAAGACGTGCTTGGGGTCTGCCGTTTGGTTCCTTGGTTTTAATCTAGAACTGTGAGGATAACACAGCAGAGGTGTGGGCCATGCACGTGCAGCTATGCGCTCCATAAGTTTGGTTTTTCCATAAACCATTCCTTTAATGTATTAGCACCTTATTAAAAAGGACCAAATCCCATTTTGGCTTAAAACAGCCAAACAGGGCAAAAGGAGAACCAGATGGAGGAATAATTCTATAATCCAATAATCCATAGGGAGTAGTCAAGGTGCAAGAATATACCTCCACCTCCTTTAACCCATCCGTGTAGCGAAACAGCCACACACTAGGGGGCCAAGCACACATGCCCGGAGCTGGGGGTAGCACCATCTATGGTGCCAGGGGAGCAGTTGGGGGTTAGGTGCCTTGCTCAAGGGTACTTCAGTCATGTCTTTTGATTCAGGGAATCGAACCAGCAGCTCGATTCGGTCACAAGGCTGGTTCCCTAATCTCCAGCCCATGACTTAGCCCTACTAGTTACCGTAGCCAAACATAGGAACCAAAAGAGAAGACCTGGAAAACCACAGAAGGGTCATAACAGGAGGACAATACAAACATGGAGACTGCCTTACATACTGAGGGAGTCCAGGTGACCCTAGATACTCCAACTGGTGGTAGCATTCTGGGAAATGAAGTCCATGGGATTTACTGAGTGGGGATTTGCATCATGTTCTGACGAACCAAGGAGCGTGACACTAACCGATGCAGTGAGTAGCATCTCATTCCTTAAACGACCATGTGGGAAGACGTATCCCGCGGCCATGGAAAAGAGCTTACTGTGTTTCAGAAAATCTTAAATTACTGTCCTGGATCAGGCAAAGAAAACCAGATATGAGTGGAACTGGAAGTGCAGTGCCTTATTAGACCCTGGAACGGTCTTCCAACTCCACTGGAGAAACATGGCCGGAAAGAAGTCTTGACTGACTGTGATGAGAGATCTGGAAACTGGACAGTAGATCCCACAGTAAGAGCATTTCCACATGTGCGGACATATGACAACCACTTGTTAGTAAGGCTAGGGAAGCTTTGATAGGGATTGGAGTGATGACATCGGATTGACCCTATTCCAGAATGATGAGCGCATCAGGATAAAAAGAGAAGCACATGAATCGATTCATCCATCATCCATGGTGCCCACTGTAGTGTTAGTTGCTCAGGTTCAGGTCTGCAAGCTTATCCGGCTTTAAATTAAAGTCAGCTGACCACCTGAATGCACTTAATAGCCACGGCATTCCGTAAATGGAATGGAATTCTTTCTTCCCTGATGACATCGACATATTCCAGGATGACAATGCAGAGATTCATGGGGCTCGGCCTCTGGAATAGTCGTTTGGGGAGGATGAGGAATCAATTTCACACATGAACTGACCACCACTGAGTCCTGATCTTAACCCCACTGGGAGTCTTTGGGATGTGTTGGGATATGCATGGGACAATCCAAACCCCCAAATGAGTGGAAATTGCATTTTAGGGCTACTTTAAAAAAAACGACTTTGTTATGTTTATGGAAATCCGGAGAACCTTCTGTACCTATTGAAGGTTTCTATACGTAGCTCTAGATATACACTATACTGCCGAAAGTATTCACTCACCCATCCAGGTCATCGATTGGTGTCCCAATCACTTCCATAACCACAGGTGTATAAAACCAAGCACCTAGTCGTCCAGACTGCTCCTACAGACGTTAGTGAGAGTATGGGTCGAGCTCAGGAGCTCAGTGAACTCCATTGTGGTACTGTGATAGGATGCCACCTGTACAACAAGTCCAGTCGTGAAATTTCCTCACTACTGAATATTCCACAGTCCACTGTCAATGGGATTATAAAATGGCAGTGATTGGGAACAACAGTGGTAGACCATGTACAATGACAGAGCGGGGTCAGCGGATGCTGAGGGTCATAGTGCACAGAGGTCACCAACTTTCTGCAGAGTCATTCACTACAGACCTCCAAACTTCATGTGGCCTTCAGATCAGCTCAGGAACAGTGTGTAGAGCTTCATGGAATGGGTTTCCATGGCTGAGCAGCTGCATCCAAGCCTTACATCACCAAGTGCAATGCAGAGCGTCAAATGCAGTGGTGTAAAGCTCCTCCCCTGGACTCTACAGCAGTGTAGACGTGTTCTCTGGATTGACCAATCACGCTCCTCCATCTGGCAATCCGATGGGTTTGGCGGTTGCCAGGAGAACGGTACTTGTCTGACTGCACTGTGCCGAGTGTAAAGTTAGGTGGAGGGGGATTATGGTGTGGGGTTGTGGTTCAGGAGTTGGGCTCCGCCCCTCCCTTAGTTCCAGTAAGAGGAACTCTTAATGCTTCAGCAGACCAAGAGACCCTGGACCATTCCATGCTCCCAACTTTGTGGGGACAGTTTGGGGACCTTCCTGTTCCAAAAGGACTGAGCACCAGTGCACAGAGCAAGCTCCATAAAGACATGGATGAGCTACTTTGGGGTGGAATAATTGGACTGGCCTGCACAGAGTCCTGACCTCCACCCGATAGAACCCCTTTGGGATGAATTAAGGTAGAGACTGTGAGCCAGGCCTTCTCGTCCAACATCAGTTTCCAAAATTCCCATAAACACAATTCCTGGTAAGTGTTGTTATAGCTGTAAAGGGTGGGCCGACATCGTATTAAACCCTACAGGTTAAGAACGGGATGTGCATATGCGTGTGAAGGTGGACGAGCGAATGTGTAGTGTATCACCTTATAGACTCCTGAAGGTAATCAGGTCATATGGATTATCTCCATATCCCACATATACACACCCACATCGGGATATTCGACTGCTCGGTTAGAAGTGTCTGCTTTCCAGTATTTATTATTCCAAATAACTGGAACGATCCGACCCGAATTCCACCCTTAGTGCATCTGTGCAAATAACTCAGGCCTATATCCTGCTGAGGCCGACATTTCCCAGTCACCCTTCTTTATAAATATCTACAGTGTCCCTATACGTTATGGCCGTTTATTTGTTCTAGCCATAAACCTTGTGTTTATTTCTTGAATCGAAGTAAAGCGTTCAGCCTGGAATGAGTAAAGAGCAGTATGTGTCCGCCAACGCAGTGCGCTGTTTAAATGTGGCTCGAAAGAAAAACTAAATAAGCCACCATGTGTCCTAATGCCAGACAGCATATCCAAAACCCATACCGCTCCTCCCAGAGGTACTGGATGGAGCTCCATCACTCCGGCGTATGCAGGTCCGGTGCTGGGAAGCTTAATACCCCTCTCGCTGAAGCTTGGCATCGAGCCTGTTGGAAAGGTCAGTCCCGTTGTTCAATTCTAGCAATGAAACCTAGCGACTATTGTAGCAATGCTCTAATCTGGTAGATCTTCGTTTGGATGTTTTGTTTGGATTTGAAGTTCTTTGGTTAAAATCTTGAACCGCCCTATAGAAATTGACCCAATCAGTTTTTGTTCTAGTTGGTATCTTGTTAGGTACAACTCATTGACTAAGGCGTCAAGAGCTGAGCTGAAGGCCTGACATCTTAGATGAGCTAACACCACCACAATTAGGAAGCAACAGATCAACCAATCGCACTTTCCAGTTTCCGATGAGTGGGACCAATTTTTGTACAAAAAAAACGAAAGGTCTTTTGGACGTTCTAGATATGCACCCGTGTGCGAATATGAGCTGTAGTCTAGCCATGTTGCTAGGACTCTTAACTGAAAGAGCTACTGTAACAGTGATACATGAAAGGTAGACACGATTGAGCACTTGTTACAAACTTGAAGGAAAACATCTTAAGTGTCTTTTACAAGCTTAAAATATCAGTGTTCAATCTAGAACATCCAAAATATAGGTTCATCAGCATTAACATACTATAGGCTTGCCTGGAAAATTCATTCATTAGAAATCAATTTATCGATAGTAGTTGATTTGAATGATATTAGCTTAGTGTAGACATCTTTGACATTTAGACCGTTTGGTAGTGCAGGCTTTTCCAATAATATATTACCCTTTAGACTTCTTTTTATGTATAAAGTTACATAATCCTGTTTATCAAAACCTACAAAGCTATCATATGCTGAAATGACTTGAAATTACTTTCAGAAATTCCACATGTGGAGGGTAATTTACTTTCTTTTACCATAGCATTCCTGCTTCCACTTTTTGGTAGAGATGGCACCATCAGGCTGAGTTAAGTTCACCACCTTCTCCATTAAGATACAGTGGCTAAAAATGTGCTCTGCCAAAAAGCTGAGAAGGGATATCAGCAGGTGAAGCTATGATGGAGAGAATATACTGCCCTGTAATACATTTGAGAATCTACTCAAGCTACAGGTTTGATAGCATAGCAGTTAACCTGCTAAGTGCTAACTGATTACCTTAACAGACATTAGCAAACTTGATCTACACATTCTCTACATCCTCAACTAACAACACATTTCTCTGTTTCATGCACAGTTACAGTCGACAGGTGCGTAGCATCGTCGCCTCACAGCAAGACGGGCCTAGCCAGGTGTGTGTGGAGGTTTGTGCGGGCTTCCGCTGGTTTTCTCCTGAAGAGAGTCCGAAGGCATGCAGTCAGATGAATTGCAGATGCTAAATTCTCCCTGGGTGTGAAGGTAAGTCTGGGTTTCTACCCAGTGATGGACTGGCGGCCTGCCCAAGGTGTTTCCTGCCTCCTGCCCAATGAGTGCTGGGATAGGCTCCTGCACCCCCACCCCTGGGACACATGCTTATTCCCTGCATCTCGAAACTTTCTGCAAGACACAAAGACACCCTAGATGACTGAAGCCTCAGTTAGTTCCTACATATCTGTGAAAAAAAGCTCCTGTCTGGGACGCACCCCTCGTCATCATGGTAATAGAATCCCTCATAACTACAGCTCACAGCGCTACGAGAAGCGTCAGTGGACGTGTGAGTCACAGAGGACGAGGCAATTCTGGGTCAATCACACAAGAAGAGCACCAGACTGTGGGCAGACCACCACACCTGCTGCCCAGATGACTCAAGCAGCTTCTGCCTACTTCCTAACAGACACGCCTCTTCGGGGCACTAAGGCTCTGAACTCTATAATGCCTTACTGTAAATACCACTGCTTTATGGTTTTGGCTGTGGTATATATGACCTTTAGGGAGGCTGACGAACCACATGGGAGTCGTAATGCAAACATGCCGTTCGCTGGGAATGTAGAGCTTTTCCAGGTCCTACAGAACAGTGCCAGCCATAAAGAGGAAAACTGCAAAATTCAACCAAAGTAATCTGACGTTGTGTATTATGGAGAAAGCCTACCTAGTGATAAGAACCAGATGGTGGTTTCAAAAGAAGGTTCTAGCCTAAAAGGTACTCGATAAAATCCTTTCAGGATGGAGGGCTACATGCAGGGCCTTATTGCACAAAGTAGTTCCCATAGAAAATGTGTTCTTTGCTATTTTAATCTTCAGCATCACATATACGACCTCAGGAGACCTGTGTAGGTTCAATGGTGGTTCTGGACAATAATAAAACACAATGTTCATCAAAATCTCTGAACCTATAATATGCTGAAAAAAACATATAGGCTTACCTTCAAGAAAACTCCACCCAAAACAATCCACATGTGACCACTACCAGATTCTTTTAGCATGACTCACCTCTACCGATTGGTAGAGATGACTTAACCAGGTTGAATTAAGTTTGACGCCTTCATTTTTAGGATACAGTAATTCGCTCAACCAAAAATTCAGAAGAATAGAAAGTAGTATGCGCTGAAAACATCCACCCTTGAGATGCTTCTGCTTGAAAACCTCCACGGGTTTGAACAATCCACATGTTAGCTCTACCTCTTTTAGCATGACTCCACTCACCAATTGGTAGAGATGACTTAAAGGTTGAAAAGTTTGACGCCTTCATTCTTTAGGATACAGTAATTCGCTCTTTGAAATCAGAAAGAATAGAAATAGGACTTTCTTGAGATTCTGCTCAAACCACGGGTTTGATAGCATAGCAGTTAGCCCCTGGTTCCCACCACCACCATTATAAAGAAATTGGGATGTTTCTTTAGAAAAGAGCCTTTGACATCAAACCAATCTGAATGACTTTCTTTACATTTCAAATATATATACTGATCTCTGGTTCCACTTGCCACCAAAGTTAAAATCGGATTGGCCAACTGGGTTGGTCGGATACCCATTGGTGTAACTCATTCATTGGACTGGACTAAAGCTACACTCACCAACCCTTGTAAATCATTTATTGACCAGGTCGGATACTTCATACTAACTTTTATCTGCTTGAGGGTCCACAGGGGGACGCCAGGTGTACGTAATGTTGCTTTAAATTAAACCAGGTGACCAGGCTAGAGTCCGTAGAACAACTCTAACTACAGCTTCAGCAGAGGATTCCCTGTACAGGCGTAGAGTTTTCATGGTCTATTACGTCTCAAAACTAAACTGAACAAAACAGGACCAACCACTAAACTGTGCCGTGAGTTTGAGCCACAGGGAAATAAGCAGAGTATGTGGTCTGGACGTGAGTTGAGTAGGAGGAAAAGCCATTACGTCACAGACGGCTTCCACAGTGGCTAACCAGACACAAGCCACGCCACAGAAAGGGGAGAAAGCAGCTCTGGTCAGACACTGGCTAAACATCTTATTGTCCCAGACGAAACAGCCGGGTGACTCCATGCGGTGGAATTTCTCTTGCTGACTTGCTGCGCAGGGTGTGATTTGGCCAGTGTAAACACTTTCCGCTGGCATTATGGTCTGGTATCGTGGTTTAGAGCTCTGGGGGGGGGGGTGCTTATTAATCGCTATCAGCTAGCAGTAGTGTGTTAGCAATGTGTCAGTAACAAACCATTCATGCTATCAGTTAACATTAGTATGTTAGCAATGTGTCAGTAACAAATCATCCATGCTATCAGTTAGCGTTAATATGTTAGCAGTGTTTCAGTAACAAATCATCCATGCTATCAGTTAGCGTTAATATGTTAGCAGTGTTTCAGTAACAAATCATCCATGCTATCAGTTAGCGTTAATATGTTAGCAGTGTTTCAATAACAAACCATTCAGGCTATCAGTTAGCTTTAGTATGTTAGCAGTGTTTCAGTAACAAACCATTCATGCTATCAGTTAGCATTAGTATGTTAGCAATGTGTCAGTAACAAACCATCCGTGCTATCAGTTAGCGTTAGTATGTTAGAATGGTTTCAGTAACAAAACATCCATGCTATCAGTTAGCGTTAATATGTTAGCAGTGTTTCAGTAGCAAACCATCCATGCTTTTAGTTAGCATTAATATGTTAGCAGTGTTTCAATAACAAACCATTCAGGCTATCAGTTAGCTTTAGTATGTTAGCAGTGTTTCAGTAACAAACCATTCATGCTATCAGTTAGCATTAGTATGTTAGCAATGTGTCAGTAACAAACCATCCGTGCTATCAGTTAGCGTTAGTATGTTAGAATGGTTTCAGTAACAAAACATCCATGCTATCAGTTAGCGTTAATATGTTAGCAGTGTTTCAGTAACAAACCATCCATGCTATCAGTTAGCGTTAATATGTTAGCAGTGTTTCAGTAACAAACCATTCATGCTATCAGTTAGCATTAGTATGTTAGCAATGTGTCAGTAACAAACCATCCGTGCTATCAGTTAGCGTTAGTATGTTAGAATGGTTTCAGTAACAAATCATCCATGCTATCAGTTAGCGTTAATATGTTAGCAGTGTTTCAGTAACAAATAATCCATGCTATCAGTTAGCGTTAGTATGTTAGCAGTGTTCCAGTAACAAACCATTCATGCTATCAGTTAGCGTTAATATGTTAGCAATGTGTCAGTAAAAACCCATTCATGCTAGCAGGCTACCAATTAGCATACACACATGGACAAAATTGTTGGTACCCCTCGGTTAATGAAAAAAAAAAAAACACAATGGTAACAGAAATAACTTAAATCTGACAAAAGTAATAATAAATAAAACTTCTATGAAAATGAACAAATGAAAGTCCGACATTGTTTTTCAACCATGCTTCAACTCCTGGAACAGGTCTGGACAGAAATGATGGGACCCTTAACTTGATATTTTGTTGCACAAACTTTTGGGGCAATCACTGCAATCAAATGATTCCTGTATCTGTCAGTGAGACTTCTGCACCTCTCAGCAGGTACTCTGGCCACTCCTCATGAGCAAACTGCTCCAGGGGTCTCAGGTTTGAAGGGTGCCTTTTCCAGACGGCATGTTTCAGCTCCTTCCAAAGATGCTCAGTAGGATTTAGGTCAGGGCTCATAGAAGGCCACTTCAGAACAGTCCAGTGTTTTCCTCTTAGCCATTCTTGGGTGTTTTTAGATGTGTGTTTTGGGTCATTATCCTGTTGCAAGACCCATGACCTGCGACTGAGACCAAGCTTTCTGACACTGGGCAGCACATTCCTCTCTAGAATTCCTTGATAGTCTCGAGATTTCATTGTACCCTGCACAGATTCAAGACACCCTGTGCCAGATGCAGCAAAGCAGCCCCAGAACGTAACAGAGCCTCCTCCATGTTTTACAGTAGGGACAGCCCCAGAACATAACAGAGCCTCCTCCATGTTTCACAGTAGGGACAGTGTTCTTTTCTGGATATGCCTCATTTGTCCGTCTGTGAACATAGAGCTGATGTGCCTTGCCAAAAAGTTCCATTTTTGTCTCATCTGTCCATAGGACATTCTCCCAGAAGCTTTGTGGCTTGTCAACATGTAGTTTGGCA
>JAMWET010001553.1:87500-141851 GCA_024036415.1 Prochilodus magdalenae
TGGTAGGTACAGGTATCTGTAACCCTGCAGTGCACCTCACAGTGACTGGAGGGTCCCTCGGGGAGGTTGTCCCACAGATGCTCAGTTGAGTTCAATCTGGGGAACTAGGAGCCAGGATAGCACTTAGTCTTGGTCATGCTCCTCCAACCAATGTCGGACATTTCTAGCGACATGACATTGTTGCAGTGTCTTACTGGAAGATCCCATCCGCCCCAGGGAAGACAATAAGCATGTACGGCTGTTCAAGGATCTGTAAGGATGGCTTCATACCCAGATGCGCATCTTACTACACACCATCTATACCCACCATGCCAGCTCACGACACATGGCTTTCTTCATGAGAGACTGGCGCTGCTGTTCATGGTAAGAAGTGGTCATAATAATGTGACTCAACTGCGTATTATACCACATACACTCTGTGCTATTCTGTAAGTTTCAGTGCTACAGTAAACTGATTAGATTTAATTGCTTAAATCTAAAGTTAGCTTGTTAGCTAATGCTAGCTAACGATCCACTACGCTGTTCAAACTAGAGTAACTGATTCAGGAAGGCCGTGTTCTTGCCTGGGGAATTTTCAGGCTGCCCTCAGGCTGGTGTGTAAAGTGGCGAGACTCCTAACGCTACGTTGGCCTACCTGTAGCATGATTAACCTTGTAGGTTGCTCTGGATAAGAGTGTAAGCTCTCAAAGGCGTGAAGCCTCGCCTGCTTCCATTAGATCCCGCCCCCAAACAGATGGACCATGAGAGTTTTCATAGAAAAGTTGGGTTTTTTTATTTACTAGATTTAATGAACATGTGAATAGATATATCTAAAGCATGAAAGGGTTACTGAAACATCTGGAAGAGTTATTAAAACACTAGCGGTGCTTTTTCCTTCACCCTGGGTATGTTCGGGTGGACTATCCAAATAGGTAATGGTACTTTACACATGTTATACAAGTCCCATATACAGTAGGAACATCTCTCGATACAAAGAAGCGTAGAGAACGACGACAGTAAAAACAAAAGCACTGAGAGTCCAAAACTTTTCCACAAATGCGTTTCTCAAAGTCTGGTGACATTAGAAAGGTCTTCTTCGTCCATAGGTCTGGGTAAAGAGGTAAAACAGTCTTCCGGATGACATTACGAATGGCAGTACGAACAGTCTAGATCAAAAGAACCTCCCAGTCCAGCCTTCTTCAAGACAAACACCAACTGCAGTGCCTCGAGCTGGCCAGAAGAGGGCAGCATACATTCCTTAATGCACCCACATTCTGGCACTCCAACTGTTTATTGATTTCTGTGGATCTTATTATAGGGGCTTAATGAATAGCCGTTCAATCGCATATCCAGATTCAATTGCAGCAGCAATAGTAGCAGTAGTAGTAATTGTAGTGGAGCTGTGGGGCTGCAGATGGGTAAACACAGTGCTGGCTCAGAGGAAAAGGGCTGGACTGTTGATTGAAATAGGACTATAGTTTAAAAATAAGAAGGTATAAAGTTTCGTACATACTGTATATACATAGACGTCACAATCCAGGACTTCCTAGAGCATCCAGGACTTCCTTTATAGGGATCAATAAAAAGCATAGCCGTGAAATACCTAAAGATGAAGGTGGAGTCTGTTAAAACAGTGCTGACTTTAAATCTGACAGCTTATTAATGCTAGAGAGAGAGCGAGAGAGAGAGATAGAGAGAGAGATATAGAGAGAGAGAGATAGAGAGAGAGAGAGAGAGATAGAGAGAGAGATAGATAGATAGATAGATAGACAGAGAGATAGAGATAGAGACCGCCCTGAAACCCCTTTTGGTCATATTCTACCGTCCACGCTTGCACAACTAACCTATGTTACATTTTCACTAACTACCACAGACGACCATATAAAAACTTTTATGCAAAAAAAGTAATTAAAAAAAAAAAAATTTTGAATAATTATACATCAACCTGGGACTCCGGAGTGACATCGACCTTGGAACTCCAGCTCTGGATTCTGAAAACCCTCTGGATGAACAAAATCCAGAACTGGGCATTCCCAATTTTGTCAAGTCTGGAGCTCTGGGAATCCAGGGATCGGGTTATTAACACTTTTTATGCGAGGCCCACCTTCATAGGGACTTCATAAACACACGCACTGACTAACATGCTCGAGCGTGTGACTGTGCTAAAAACATAGACAGCTTATGCCCCCAGCATGATATTACGCCTCGCAAGGGGTTTGTGGCGTGGATGCTAGCTCCTACTGTGTTAATTTTATTAACTTTGCTATACATAGACTTTTCTCCAAGCCTCTAATACTGTAGTTTGCTTGATTAGTCCCCCATGGGATGCGCTTTCCAGTGTCGTCTTCCTCTTTTTCCTTCTTTGGACTGATCGTATAATGGCGGACTGCCTACGTAAGTTAATGTGCGGTCCTTACACGTATCATCGTTTCCATCACGAACCGTCTTATGTCCCTTGTCCTAGTTAATGGATAGAGAAGTTGTCCCTTTTTCTGTTTACTTCATTATGTTGGCGTTTCACTGATTTCTCAGAATGCTGTATCCTTTATTGCCTGTTGCACAGACTTCACAGATGGGATAAGTGCTTCACTAATGCTCCAAGTATTGCTTTAGACGTATGGTCTCCAGTGTCTTTGTGGAGGGAGGGTGGCGGGAAACCTATGTAGGTGCGGTTACAAAAACCACCACACCGTTTGAGCTGCGAGAAGAACTCCATACTTGGCGTCTTGGCTGTTCATGGGCCTGTTGGAAGATCTCCGTGACATCCACACGACTACAAGCAAGCTAACCCAACAAGCATGAGTCCACCCATGTTAGACTTGAGCAACTACAGCTCAAGAGTCCAACTCGGGAGAGGCCAATAAGCTGCTTATCTAAACAAACATAAGAACCGAAGTCGGCAGTTCTGCGCAGTAACGCTAGCCGCCCCCTGCAGTTCAGAACCCCAATCTAACAGGCTAACATCCAGCTGACCAACGTCTTCATGAGAGGAACCATGACTACTACACCAATAGGTGCTAGACTGCTGCTGGAACTTAGTCTCTGTAGGAGCTGTGGTGGAGAGTCCCACTGTGAAGTCCCATTTGTATGACCAGTGGTTCAGTTCGTCCGCCAGGGAAGACGCAGGGCCAAGGAAAACGTCCTCCTGACCCAACAGGCTCGAACGCTTGATTCGCTCACCTCAATGCTTTCCCGCATGGTCATTCCTTGGAACAGCGAAATTTATGAAGGTCCTCCATTTGAGACCTGCTGGCAAACGAAGGCCAGTGACTCCTCCATCAGTTTGTATGCAAGTTCCTAAAGTTCTAGACTCCGGACCCTCTAGAACATGTTCTTAAAGCTTAAAGCCAGTGGTCACCAACCTTGCTCCTGGAGATCCACCTTCTCAAAGAGAAGCCCTAGCCTGCTACACCTGATCCAACCAGTCAGGGTTCTTAGACCAGGTTGATTCTCAACATCCCGTGGGTTCAAACTACACTTTGGTCCTCCTAGTATTCTCAAGCCCTTCCTGATGCTGGTTTAGATGTGCCAAGCAATGGATTTGGGAATCCAGCTCAGGGAATGCTTTGCTCAGCACATCCACTCCAGCGGCAGGAGTAGAGAAATCTAGGAGGACCAGGGTTTGGTTAATCATCGTTGCCTTAGATTAGAGAAATGAGCTCCCAGGTCTGGAACTGAGAACCACAGGTCCAAAACACCGGATCCAGCTAAACAAGATCCTCCATGATTGGATGGATCAGCAATTCAGGTAAGCAGATAAAAGCGAGCACGGTTGGTGACCAATGCTTGAGGCAACTCCATGTTGTCTTCTCCGTTCGTCTCCTACACGCAGTCGACCGGCGCGTCCCCTTCCTCCCTCTCCTCCTCCCCCCACATCCCGAACCTCATCTCCTCATCCTCCATGGAGCCTTGAAGGTTTGGGTCCCCGTCCTCATCATCATCCGCTTCGAGCCCCAGCCTGTCCCGGACCTCCTCCAGTCCTGGCTCCCCCTGGTGGTGCCGGAGATGCTTCCTGAGTGCGGCGACATCCTGGAAGGCGCGGCGGCAGAGAGGGCAGCGCGTGGGCGGTTCCCCCGTGTGGATGCGCTGGTGCTGCTTAAGATGCTGCAGTCGGCTGAGGCGCTTGCCACACACGGCGCAGACGTATGGCTTCTCGCCAGTGTGGGTGCGGCGGTGCTTGCGCAGGCCATCCAGGTGGCGGAAGCGAGTGCCACACTCTGAACAGGAATAGGGCTTCTCGCCCGTGTGGATCCGCAGGTGAGTCTTAAGGGCACCGGACTCTCGGAAGCGGCGGCCGCACACAGCGCACGGGTAGGGCTTCTCGCCCGTGTGGATGCGCAGGTGCTTCTTCAGGCTGGAGACCAGCCGGAAGGTTTTGCCACACTCCATGCACAGGTGGGGGCGATCCCCCGGAGCCTCACCCATTAACTCAGAGGCCGAACGCCGCCTGCGTACCTCCGGGGACGTCCCGGGGCTTCGCGTGCTTGCGCCAGATGCCTCCCTCTGGCCAGTGCTAAGTCCGGAAGGTCCCTGTGGAGGTGGGCTCCCGGAGGAGGGACCGTTGTGAGACCCAGAGGATGGGGGAGTGGGTGTGGGTTTGGGTGGATGGCTGTGGGGACGAGAGCCACCTCCTTCTTCCTCCACTACGTGGATGTAGCCCAGGTCGCAGACACTCTGTGCTGAACGCTCACCATCGCCACCCCTAACGCACACGTGGCCTGAAGCACTCGGGCCCTGCTCCTCTTTGACCGGGTAAGGAGGGTGGGGGCCGGGATGGGATGCAGGGTGGGGGGCAGGGTGGGAAAGCCGTCTATCGCTCATCTCACCTGAAAACAGAAGAGTGGCATCATAAGCACTGTGCTGTCCTAGGGTCTCCAAGTTTGGTAATATCACAGTCAAAAATGTAGCACTGGGTTCTAGATAGCAGTCTGGCCTCTAGTCCTACAGGACTGCCTATTCACCCACGCTTATCTGAAGAACCCATGTGGGAACCTATGTTCATGGACCGAGGGTGCCCACCCTCATGGCACTCATCAAGGATAACGCACTAAGGTCACAGGGCACCAGGCACACACTTACTTGATGAGATGTCAAACATGTACATATATACTATGGAGGCTTGGGTCGCCCGACTTGGGTCGCCCGACTTACATACACCACATCTACTCCTGATGTAGTATGGTACTCCTCCATACCTCCACCTCTAATATATATTTAGTGGTGTAAAAACTTTGATCTCTTTTTCTGCACAGTGTAAAAGCCCTCCTTTCAGCTTAGTGAATATTCATGATGGGCCGACCAATAGAATCGCTCCAAACCAAGAAAGCTCGCTCATCCGCCTGTAAAGCTCCATCCTGGAGGGATTTAAGGTGGCTGTATAATTAAATGAGCGCTATTTTATAGTTTGATGTCTTCACGATATCTTTTATTCTACAGTAAAGGATTAAGACCATCATAAGGAGAACCTTGGATGAGCAGCCGTGTCTAAACTTGTGACTGGTACTGTATGTTTCTGAGCTACACTTTTTCTCAGCTGTTTGTATTTATGAATTTGTTAATATTAACTTTTCAAATATGCAATATTTTAATTTGGGTGAGATGATATATAATACAGTGGTGTTAAATGATGGTTGGAGGAGCTCCCTGAGAATCTTGGCCTGGGTTCTAGGTTCACTACTTGTTATATATAGTGATCCAGATTTGGGAATGTGTCCAGACTGAGATGAATCCGGATTGGAAATGCATTTTAAGCCACATCCAAATATGGTTTGGATCCGATTTTTAAAAAACAGATGTGGTCCATGTGGTTTTCTGCCGTTCACACCATCAGTAATCTGAATACGCCAGAAATCGGATCTGGGCTAGCAGTCTGAACGAGGCACGATCAATATGGCAGCCAATCAGAAAAGAGCAAATTTACATAAGGCAATCTGGAAAATGCAATGTCTTGCTGGATGTGGGATCTCACCTGCCCTGCCGACGTCATGACACATGCTGGCCGAGTGGACGGTCATGGGGTCGTAGTAGCTGTTGGTCACCGTCCCGTCCGGCTGGATGGACAGATGGCAGCTCTTGAAGTCCTCTCTGGAGTCGAAGCCGTGTATGGCGTCTCCCAGGGCGCCGCTCAGCTCCGGCTCGCCGGTCGAGCCGAAGCAGCGCGGGTCTGCGCCAGCGGCGGCGTCGCTCGCGCCTCGGTGACCCAGGCGCCCGGAGACCACGGGGTTGACCTGAGGGGGCGGGGGATGCGGCGGGGGCGGGTAGCCGTGGTGCCCCTGCACGGGCGGGGCGGCGAAAGGGCCTTGCAGCTGGTCGATGAGCTTCTGCGCGCTGCACAGGCAGTCCTGCAGGGTCTTCAGCTCCCGCTCGGACACCTCCAGGCGCACCTTCAGCTTCTCGTTCTCTTGCTCCTTGCAGCGGAGCTCGCCGTGCGTCTCGGACATCACGGCCACGATCTCCCCGAGCAGCGTGTCCACGGCGGCGGACAGCGTGGAGCGGATGGTGGGCCCGAGGCGAGAACGCAGAGAGGTGATGGACAGGGTCCCGTCTCGCCCCAGCTCGCCCCTCTCACCCTTACAACTCGCCTTGGCCGAAGAGTTGATGATGCTCTGCTTGCGGTGTGAGCAGCCTGCAGCCTGGGAGGCGATCATCCTGCCTCCTCCTCCTCCTCCCCCCGCACCCTCGCCAGCGTTGCTTCGCTTCGAGTTCATCGCGGATTCCTCGCGGCCTCCGGGAGAAGAGAATAGCTCGCTCTGCCTGCTAAACGTGCTGCAGTGCAAAGAGACGATCAACCCATCCAGGAGGGCCGCGCAGGCAGCAGATACTCCGAGCACCGAGCGGACTGCACTGCGCGCACTCGCAGCCGACTAACACCGCAGACGTCAAGTCGAATCAGGGCGGACGGACGGACGAACGGGCGGGCCAGCAGCCGAGGAGTAGCAGCCGATCTCCGGAGACCAGAGCGCGCGGCGCGTAAACGGCCAAGTCCGGCGCGCGCCGCCGGGAAAGCGCTCGTGCTGCTAAACGCTGTAATTCCGTTAACAATAACACGGTCCTCGAGACAAACGCAGCCCTTTTCCACAATAATAAAAACGGCGGAGGCCACTTCTGACTTCTGATTGGCCCAGAAAGCTCTCGTCGCACAGTGATGACGCACCAAGACGTGCGCCGTGGACGTGCACAGCACTTGAGCGCCGTCTGCTGTCCGCTACGGGTACTGCGCGAGGCCCATGTGGCTCACTGCCACTGGTTTCTCACGGCTAACAGTCACCATGAGTAAAGCAATCATATGAGGAGTTTGTTGCTTCTCTGCCTTAAAAAATGCATGAATTTCATCCTCATCATCATCATCAGTATTACAGGTGTAGATAGAGAGCACTGGTTAATTTGGACGGTACATCCTGAGATTGTGGCCCCGGTTCCATTCATCACCACTGTAGAGAACACTGGAACTGCTGTTTCTCCATAATGAACCATCTCATGCCGAATCTAGGATTAGGGTTCGTCTACATGGCTCTGTTTACATCTTATCAATAAGGTGATGCAGATTTGGTGACCCTCCCCATCCCACCACCTCCCCCGTTATAACATGTTTAAATGGGCCAGTGGGTTTCTATAGGCTTGGATTGTCTGATTTATGGTTTATGATGCTCTAAACAACCAACAAACAATGTGTACAGACATTGTACCCACCCAAATCTACAAGTTCAGAAACTACAAATAAATAATAAGCAGTTTGGCAGGTTGGCCGGTAGGTGGCGCTTTATACCGTCAGTCATAGGAGAATCTGGGAATCTGGTGAAGGTCGAAAGTCAGGAAGGAAAAAGGCAAAGCCTACAGACAGACACCACATGGTGTCCCTGTAATAAGCAGGGTGGTATTTATATCAGTTATAAATCATATATATTTGTTTATATTTATGTTTTTGTTTTATCAGCTTTTTTGCAGGAAGGTCGATTTTTCCTTTAAACTGATTTCCGTGGAGAGAACTGATGCTGAAGAACCTCTATGCATAGAACAGCAGACGGTGACGTCATCGATAAACCACGCCCCCTCTCCGTCTAACGGGACTGTTCCACTTGTGCGCATCTCCCTCCCTGGACACAGAACGGGGAGCGATGACGTCACGAACAGTCCGAATGCTCCGTTATGACGTCACGCGCCCAAAAGTCTATAAATATACCCGCAGTCTGTCCACAGTTGTACCGCAGCTGAGGATCACGTGTGATACAGGACAGCTACGTTTCACAGAGACACAAACAAACACACACAATGGAGTACGACTTAATCACAGCCATGAACCACCTGGAGGAGAAGATGCAGCTTCTCGGCAGCCACAGGGCTGAAATCGAGACAGCCTGGGCGGAGGTGAAGGTGGAGATCATGGACACAACTGAGGAGAAGAAGATGATCGACGCAGCGCATGACCGGCGCCTGCGTGATGTTCAGGGCCTCCTGATTCTTCTGGAGAATGAGAAGGAGGAGAGGGAGCAGGACAGAGAGGAAATGGAACGCCTCAGGAAGGAGCAGCAGGAGGAGCACGAGATGATGAAGCAGATAAAGAACGCTGAATTGAAACATCTCGTCCACCTCATGGTGAACCAGACAGAGGAGGACCAGAGAGAGAGCAGAACCACCATTGATGCTCTCAAGACCAAAATGGAGGAGCTACAGGCCGACCTGAATGAGAAGAACCAGGTCATGGGAGCTCTGACGGAAAGAGAGAAGGGGATAGGATACAGGAAAAGAATGAGAGAGCTAGAGAAAGAACACTGGCTGACCATGATTCTCCAACTGAAAGAAGACCTGAAGGAGAAGGAGGAGGAAATGGGGCAGGTCAGAGAGGAGAACCTGACAGAGCTGGACAGGGTGAGGGCTAAACAGTCAGTGGACTCTGCAGAGCACATCCAGAAGCTGGAGGAGGAAAATCGTCAGCTGAAAGAACAGCTGGTGATGAAGGAGGAGGAGCTGTGCCGGGAAAGAACCACCTGGCAGGAGTATACAGAGAAGGCCGAGTCCCTGATCCAGAGGCTCAATGCTCAGCTGAAGAGCGTGAAGCAGGAGCCGAAGGAGAAGAAGGACAGAGAGAGGGCCAGTGGAGAGAGGCACCCAGGGAAGTTCTGGAGGAGGACCTGGAGAAGACTGTGTGCAGTGTTTAGCAGGAACCGGTGAAGTCCAGGTGAAGAGAGACGTCCAGCTAGAATGTCCAGCCAGTGAAGAACTGATGTTTGAACTGCTTCCTTTCAGTCAATAAAAGCTGGAAATAAACAGAACTGAGACTGAATGATGATTATTACTGGGTTTATGATCATGTGATCACAGCTTATATGATAGATGAGATTATTACAGTTACTGCTACCACTAATAATAATAATAATATTAATAATAATAATAATAATAATAATAATAATAATAATAATAATAGTACTGTTCTAATATTTCTAAAAATAATTTAAATATAATCATTAAAATGATTATAAATAAAATGTTGAAATGTGAGGTATGATAACAGTGTATGTAGCTGTATATTACAGAACACTGCATTCAGAAAAAGTACCAAAGAACACGTCCAGGTTGGGTGGAGGCCCAAAGATGGACAGCAGTCAGTGGTCAAGTGTTACACTGGATACCAGTATGTAACTTTAAGGTGCTGTTACTATAAACACCCTAATGGAGTAGGACCTGCATATACAGTACTGTATATCTGATATGCTGCATCAATAACTCTCAGAGATATGAAGACAGACTCTCAGATCATTAGGAGCCAGTCAGCTAGTCCTGCCTAAGGTAAACACACTCATGGTCAAGAGGACTAGTCGTACGAGTGGCTGCACCTAGAAGGAATCAACCAATAGGAATGAAACGTGGTGGGTAGGTCTGACATCGGGAGACACGTGAATGGTTCTGCTTTCACACTCGACATGTGACGTCAGAGAGGACAGGTCTTATCACTGTACCTGACTGACCCAACGTCCATGACTGGAGACATTCAGTGAGTAGTGATGTCCTCCGTAAGTCATCCTGTTAGTGCCAGCACCATCGGTAGACGGCTGGACAACGCAGGACTACGTGCTCACAGACTGTTACAATGACTGTCCCTAACACCACATCAACATCACCAAAGACTGGAGTGGTGTGGTGCCAGACTATAACGGAAGGGCATCTTCAGGAATGAGTCCAGCTTTAGTCTTGGTGGAGACGACCAATGACTCTGTGTGTGGAGGAACCGCGGTCAGCACCGGTTTGTTGTCACATGTCTTACATCCAGAAGGCCTGGTGTCACTCCACCTCCACCCCTACCGCACCATCTGCAGGAACTGTGGGAGGATATACCATACTGAGATGTTTGGTATGTTGGGTTAGAAAACACCATGGCCCGACACCATGCCGACAGAAACTACATCTGTATGAGTAGCTCAATACACATTGATTATATAAGTCTAAATTTATCATTTATGGTTACTGGTAACTTTTATCTTCCCTCACCTCCTTCTGGGTGCAGCTGTTCTGATGATGATGAGTGCCACTGAGGTCAAATGTACCTGTAACCTTGTGGAATTTGATTATTATTGTTAGATACTTCATGTGTGTGTGTGACAGACGAGTATATTGGACATTTATGGAAATACGGAACAAATCACGTGCCATATTGATTTAATACGGGACGCAACATTTAATTTCTGAGTAAAGGACCATTCTGTATTTTACGGGACGGTTGGCAACCCTACCTACCCTACCTACAACACAGATACAGCCACATCCTTATAATACACACAACCACTAGTGAACCTACATGCTTCTTCTGGGTTTTTATATGGAAATTTAATTATGATAAAACATAAATCTGCAGGAAGAGAGTTGGGGAGGGAGGCATTTAGCCTCCCAACACCCTGAACATACTCCTCCATCATGAATACCACACCTGCTACAATATCACAAACCCCAAATACTAAAATCAGTTTCCTTCACTCACACAGACGCCAGATTATTGAAAGCAGGACACATTTTTCAGTCCTTCACTCGTTAAATATTAAAGTTTAAACATAACACCAGTTTCTAAATGTTCCACAGCCAGGAGAGATAAGCTGTGGTCTCGGCTAGCATTAGCTAAGCTAGCTCTGTTTACCACAGGACAGGTTGGAGTCTGACTAACAGTAGCTCTACTGAAACAGGTTTAGAAGATAAATGCTGAACTGTGAGAGTAAGAAGTTGAGTGTCTGACGCTGGAGGGACAGAAAGCAGGAGTTAAACCTATTCTGTGGTGTTTGGAGCTGTAGCTAACACTAGCAGGCTCCTCTCTCCTAGCTAACTTAGCTAGCTTAGCTAAAGAGGTCCTGACACCCCGGTACAGGTTCGGTTCGACTAACTGGTGCTCTGCCATCACAAGTATTCACATTAAGCACATAAAACAATGAGAGTAGTATGATTGGTGTTGGAGTGATGTACCCCACCTCCACACCTAGCCACACTTCTGACTGAACTTCTCTGTGTTTAGTGTACTTGTGTGGTTTGGGACGCCATGTGATTGACAGATCGTTGCTAGGTTACGTGTGAACTTGGCGGAGTAATGAGCTTCTGTCAGAGGACCGTTAGTTACTGTGCAGTGTTGGCACTCATAGAAGGTCTCTCAGCCAATCACACTGGAGTCGGAACTGACTGTGGTACAATTATATTTAATTAAATACCCGAGTATAATATCATACTGTGGATTTGAAAACATACACACTCCAGTATAATATATATTAAATCCCGTTCAGCTTTAAGAAACCCTGGAAATGCTAATGTCTGGACCAATCACCTCAGACAGCCTGTGTGTACGCCCCTCCCACTCTTCCACTGGGAGCTTCTGGAAACTTCCATCAGCGCAGAGCGGAGGAGCGCGCGGCGTGGCGGGTGAGTAACGGTCGGTTCACTTGAAACTTAGCTATCTAGCTTTTTCAGTCGCATCAAGTGAAAAAAGTTATTAATATTAATTATTTAATTAGCCATAGTTCGCTAATGTTAGCTAAGTGTAACATTAGGACGAGAAGCGAATGTTGAACGTTACCTAACCCTAACCCTAACCCTAATTAGCTCTGTGCTAACTTAGCTAGCTGCAGTCGTTTTGTGGAGCTTAATAGCAACATTTGTAAGAAGCTAAAATGGTAAAAAGACCAGGTTAAGCGATTTCTAAATGTTTTCTTTGAGAGTAAAGTTACCTGATATAGGTTAGCCATGTTAAAAGTTAAATGAGCGTATGTCTCGATCTGGTCGTGAACCCATTTGGAAGTGGCGGGAAAGTGATGTTAACTTTGTGTGGTGCAGTGTTTTTGAAATTTAACGAGCAAAATGTCATTTTATAGGTCTGCTCTGTTTTTAATATAAGTTTTTGAACGTGGTTTTATTCTCTGAAAGAAGCTGTAAGTTATATAGACTGTAAAATCTGCATCTTGTTTGGCTGTATTTGGACCAATCATTTTAAAGAGCAGGTCTTTCCCTGCCTCTGTCGTGAGGTCAGTGTTCTGTACACCTGGATTTAATACGAATTTAATCCTAATCGGTGGGTTTTTGGATGTTTATGAATGGGTGTTTATGTCCTATGCTAGTTTTTACTCAGAGTGGAGGAGAAAAGGATGGAGTTTGTTCTAGAGAGTAACACAAGGTGTTTTTGTAATGAATATTAGCAGCAGTAAATCTGTCATGGTGGACGATGAAAACTAATGGCAGGTTAAAAGTTTTAAATAAGTGATGCACTATCTTAACCTTTCTTGGTAAGCTTGGTGATTTATCATTGTTCAGGGCTTTAGTAACGTTCTGGCCATTGTTGTATTCAGACACATTTGACTGAACTAAACAAAGAGGAATCTAACCGGCAATGTATATAGCAGCATAGGAGGTATGGTTCGGTTGTAAGTGCGACACTAATTTTAGTGTATTCAAGTGTATTTTTTGAGAGGCTTGACTTAAGAGCAATTTTTAATTACTATTTTATTTGCTTTACCCCAGATGATGGAAATGATGAGAACTACACCATTTCACAGGTTTGTTTTCTTGAAGATAGGTAAGTAGTGTTCTTTAAGTGCTGCATTAGTTGATGCACCAAACAGCATAAGGGCCTGTGTACACATAACCCTTCCTGTAAGTTGTTTCTCTCTGACTGTAAACAAGGTCCAAACTGCTTTAAGCCATCTCAGGCCTCACTGGTCAGAAACAACTGAACAGGTCTCAGTGGGCCTCTACAACACTGACCTGAAAGCGAATACTCTTCTTTATCTTGTTTTGGCCACTAAATGACCGACATGGTGCCAAATAACATGAAAACTGCAAAAATTTAAATCGTTATCTTGAATAATCAAGATATATACAAAAATATATACATATCAAATACAACTTCATTAACAATCAGCTCCACTGACCATATAGGACACTCAGTAGTTGTAACGTTCCATACTGTAGTCCATTTGTTTCTCTGTATACTGTATAAGCCTGTTCTTCAATGGTCAGGACCCCCACAGGACCAACACAGACCAGGTATTATGTGAGTGGTGGCTCATTCTCAGCACTGCAGTAACACTGACGTGGTGGTGGTGTGTTAGTGTGTGTTGTGCTGGTGTGAGTGGATCAGACACAGCAGCGCTGCTGGAGTTTTTAAACACCTCAGAATAGACCTGTGAGTAGTCCATATACCAAAACTATCCAGCCATCCTGTGGGAAACATCCTGTGGGAAGCATCCTGTGGGCAGCGTCCTGTGCCCTAGAGGACTAGAGGATGACCAACTCTGCACTGTGCAGCAGCAGATGAGCTATCGTCTCTGACTGTACATCTACAAGGTGGACCAGCAAGGTAGGAGTGTCTAATAGAGTGGACAGTGAGTGGACACAGTGTCTAAACACTCCAGCAGCACTGCTGTGTCTGATCCACTCACACCAGCACCACACACACTAACACACCACCACCACGTCAGTGTCACTGCAGTGAATGATCCACCACCCACATAATACGTGGTCTGTGGTGGTCCTGTGGGGGTCCTGCCCATTGAAGAACAGGGTAATACAGTATACAGAGAAACAGGTGGACTACAGTCTGGAACTGTAAAACCACAGAGAGTCCTACATGTTCAGTGAGAGTCGATACAAGGAGGTGGTTTTAATATTTCAGGGCTCTAGAGTGCGACCAATTTGGTCGCACATGCGACCTAATTTCTCAATTGTGCGACCAAAAAAAATCTGACCAGCCGTTCGATGGGGAAAAAAAGAAAAAGCCTTCGCGACTCTGAAAGTCTCCCTGTGGTTAAAACAGAGCCCATTTCGTGGTCTAAACCAATCAAAGATAGCGAAGGGCGGGACCCCCTCCTGATTGGCCGTGGTCCTGATATTCCTGTAGGTGTGTACGTTTAAAAGTGCGTGTGCTGCAGTCAGACAGGGGTGCGTTAGCAACTTACATAGTTGGAATGACACAGCTGCAACGCATGGAGGTAACCACGTTGGTAACTTGCATAGTCCGAACCATCGTTAAGCGACACAGGTGTTTCCCAAAACCGTAGTTCCACCGAACGTTCGCAAACACTGTCGTTAAGTTGAGTAGCTGGAACTACAGCTGTAACCCTGTGGTTAGAAGCGTAGTTCCTGATGACCACGTCATCGGTGACGCAGGACGCCAGGTAACGTGTCAGTAAGCTGAAAAATTACATGAAATCCCGGGTACAAACATTTATACTGTCAAAGGCTGTCAAAATTGCTGTTTATGCCACCAGTATATAATGCAATGCAAATAAAGCAGAGAAACGGATCACATCGCTACCGCATGGCGTTTATCAGATTAGCCCACTGCGCCAATGAGACACAGCAATGTATCTAAGTAATTGCAGTATCAGAGCCTACAAATGCATCGGTGTGGCTAAAAGTTCTTCCATTTGTTCCTTCTAAAAGAAGCTTTACATATTATTACCATGTTCATAATGATAATGATGCACATTAATATATTATTAATACTTATATTTATTATTAATATTATATTTTTTATTAGCATTTGATTGTTGATTCTATTAATACTATAGTTGGATTTTTATAATATGAATAAACATGGGTTGCCAAAATAATGTGTTCATTACGTGATTTCGGTCACAACTATCAAATTTTGGTTTACTCTGCCTGTTAACTGTTAACACAGTTTCCTGCTGTGAAAGTCCTACCAAACACATCTGGAAACAACCTCCGTCGTTGTACGTGAAACGCACCCCAGAGCGGTGAGTAGCCTAGGCCCGTCAGATAAACAGAGCGGGTGTAGCTGGGTAACCTGGGAGGCTGGTGGCTCTGTATCAGAGCGTTGGTTATGTCAAGCCCTGATCCGGAGACGGCATCAGATAACTAGCCACATACGATCGACTCCGAGTCACAGCCTGCACTGACTGTAAGGAGTGTGGGAAGACCATGGCCGGCAGTAGTGCGTTTGTGACTGGTTCTAATACATTTCGAATTGAAGCGCTGAAAAAGCACAACGCATCTATCAAACACATTACACGCCCGACAAATGCACTGCCCAAGAGTTACCTTTACTGTAGAATTGTGCTTCAAATAAAGAACTTTATGCTGACCACATTGTTAGTTAATCATTTACAAGTCAATATTGCCTATATGGACAGCGATTTAAAAAAAGAAAAGAAAAAGTGAACATGTAAAACTGCTGTTCCGAATGTGATGCAGTTGAAAATTTGGGTGCACCTAACTTTAGTGCTGGTGCACCTAAGAAAAAACGTTAGGCGCACCAGTGCAACCAGTTCAAAAAGTTAGTCTAGAGCCCTGTATTATGGTCGATGGGGGTGTTTGATGTCAATATTTTGGTCAGCAGTTAATATGAGCTTTTGAGACCAGCTGCACCTGGCTGTGTATGTGGTCCGTCATCACGCTCATATGTGAGAATCGAGAGTATAATATACTTAACACACTTAGTAGCTTGTTTAAGGCATCATTAACAACTGATGAAATCTGCAGGAAAAACGAACATGAGTGAAACAATCTGTCCTTCATTTAATCTAAACCAAACGGTCCAGTGTGACCCATTTTTAAATGTGGAGCTGTACAGAATAAGGTGTTCTGGTACGTCTCTGACCTGTACTTCCTCTGCATGCACAGCCGGTAGTATGAGGCTGAGGTGCACAAGCGCAGTGACCAGAAGGAAGCTTACAGACACCGCATGGTGTTCCTTTAATATACAGGGTGGTATTTATTTTCTATTATTTATTTCTTACATATCGTATATATTTGTTTATATGTATATTAACACCAGGTCCACAGCGGCTGGAATAGTGTCCTGGAATAGTGTAGCGTCGTGGCCATTCTGTTAATAGTGTAAATGGGTTTTAATTCAGTTCTGTTATTCATATCTCCACTGTATATCTTCTGTATGTGAGAGCAGCAGGATGAGCACGAGATGAAGAAGCAGATAAAAGATGAAGAAATAAAACATCTCGTCCACCTCATGGTAAACCAGACTGAGGAGAGCCAGAGAGAGAGAGCAGAACCACCATTGGTGCTCTCCGTACCAAAGTGGAGGTGCTGCAGGCTGACCTGAACCAGTAGAACCGGGTCACGGCAGCTCTGATGGAAAGAGAGTACGGAAAAGGGTACAGAGAAAGTATGAGACAGCTGGAGAAACACTGGCTGACCATGGTTCTCCGATTAAATGAAGACTTAAAGGACAAGGAGGAGGAAATGAGGCAGGTCAGGAAGGAGAATCTGAAAAAACTGGACAAAGTGAGGGCTAAACGGTCAGTGGACACTGCAGAGTACATCTAGAAGCTGGAGGAGGAGAATCGTCAGCTAAAAAACAGCAGCTGATGAAGGAAGAGGAGATGTGCCAGGAAAGAACCACCTGGGAGGAGTACATAGAAAAGGCTGTGTCCCAGATCCAGAGACTCTGCTGAAGAGTGTGAAGCATTAGAAGAAGGATAGAAAGAGGGCCAGTGGTGAGAGGCACACAGGGAAGTTCTGGAGAAGACTGTGTGCAGTGTTTAGAAGGAACCAGTGAAGTCCAGGTGAAGAGACACTTTTACCCATGTTAGGGGAATCAGGACATGATGATGTGATCAGCAGGAAGGAGCTTGGCTGAAGTTTTGGTAAGCTGAATTTAGGTAAGCTGGTAAACTTTCTGAGAAGCTACCTACTGCTGCTTTTTGCCCAAATATCAGCTTTGGCTCCGTCTGTTTAGACTTCGGTTCAGAGCGGTTCAGCAGGCTCTTCGGGCTGCAGTCCTGGCTTCGCGGCTGGTGTGCGGTCAATGGCCTTGGTTTCATGGACATGTGGTCATTGTTTTGGGAGCAGCCGGCTCTCTACTGCAGGGACGGGCTTCACCCTAGCCGTCTAGGATCCTGTATACTCTTCTGGACCATCGAGAGGGCCGTCCACTGACTACAGAATGGAGGCCATGTAAGTAAGTGATAAACAGCCCCCAGCTTTACAGATGACAGCATAAATTCCACTGCCAGTGCTGTAAACAGGGCACATACTACTTACAGTGGGGTGTGAAAGTTTGGGCAGCCTTGTTAATTTTCCTGATTTACCTTTATAAAGCATTGATTGCTTGGATAAAAAAATTCCATTAAATATATCATATAGGGGACAAACACAGTGATATTTGAGAAGTGAAATGAAGTTTATATGATTTACAGAAAGTGTGCAATAATTGTGTAAACAAAATTAGGCAGGTGAATAAATTTGGGCAGCAAAAAAAACCCTTAACTCAATATTTAGTAGATCCTCCTTTCGCAGAAATAACAGCCGCTAAGCGCTTCCTATAGCTTCTAATGAGAGTCTGGATTGTGGCTGAAGGTATTTTAGACCATTCTTCTTTACAAAACATCTCCAAATGTGCTTTAGCATACCTCAAGCGGCTCTGTTTGTGATGTGGGCGGAGAAAAGGCTTCCTCTGCATCACTCTCCCATACAGCATCTCCTTGTGTAAAGTGCACCGAATAGTTGAACGATGCACAGTGACTCCATCAGCAGCAAGATCATGTTGTAGGTCTTTGGTGCTGGTCTGTGGGTTGACTCTGACTGTTCTCGACATCCTTCGCTTCTGTTTATTCAAGACTTTTCTTGGTCTGCCACTTCGAGCCTTGACTTGAACTGTGCCTGTGGTCTTCCTATTTCTCACAATGTTTCTCACAGTGGAGACTGAAAGCTGAAATCTCTGAGATAGCTTTCTGTATCCTTCCCCTAAACCATGACGCTGAACAATCTTTGTTCATTTGAAAGTTGTTTTGAGGCTCCCATGCTGCGACTCTTCAGAGAAGATGCAAAGAGGAGAGAAACTTACAATTGCCCCCCTTAAATACCCTTTCTCATAATTGGAGTCACCTGTGTATGGAGGTCAAGGGTCACTGAACTTACCAAACCAAATTTGAGGTCCAATAATTAGTCCTAAAGGTTTTGAAATCAATAAAATGACAACAGTGCCCAAATTTACGCACCTGCCTAATTTTGTTTAACCAGTTATTGCACACTTTCTGTAAATCATATAAACTTCATTTCACTTCTCAAATATCACTGTGTTTGTCCCCTATATGATATATTTAACGCAATTTTTTCAATCCAAACATTAAATGCTTTATAAAGGTAAATCAGGAAAATTAACAACGCTGCCCAAACTTTCGCACCCCACTGTATGTGGTGAACAGAATTACAGATACTCATAGTTCTATTGCAAAGGCAAGCATTCCCAACATACTTACCACTGCCATGTCCTACAGCATCGAGACAGTGTCTGTTACCCATCCCATTCATAAACATCGATGTAGTGTAGTCTGTCCCAAAAATCTTGCCAAAGTTAACCTCTAGTAGTGGCAGTGCTAGCAGCTCTTGTATTAAGTTTCGTCTGCTTAGGCTAGTATACAATCTCTGGCACTCAAAGCAGCCATTGTAAATGAAATCATTACCGATAAACAACGTAATGTATTATGTCTCACTGGGACTTGGGTCAAACAGGGTGATTATTTAGCTCTAAATAAATCTACCCCACCAGGGTTCAGTTATCACACCCCATGTATCAGTGGTAGAGGTGGAGGTGTAGCTACAATCTAGATAAATAAATAAATACTTTATTGATCCCAAAGGAAATTTGGCAGCCAGTAGCAGTTTCACAAAAACAAAAAACAGGGTTGTGCAGTATGAAAACCTAAATGGGTGGGTACCGGCTCAGCAGTATTATTAACTAAAAACTTTACACAGTACAGTACACAGATAATGACTGAAATAACATAATAAATGTGCATATATTGGTATTTAAGTAGAGTGTCCAGGAGTCTAGATGTACAGTATATACAGTAACGTGTAAAAAAATAAATAAATCTATAATTTAATAAGAGAATCATGACCTCGTCTGTCCTCCTCCCTCTTCCAGCCCTGCTGGGACGAGCTGAAGAGGCTCTGATTGATACCATGGGCTACACTCAAACCGTGATAGGGCCTACTCACCGCTGTAACCATACCTTACATTTGTTATTATCACGAGGAATTAAAGTAGAAAACTTAAGACATGGTCTCTCAGAGTGATTGCATCTCGTATAATCATTTAATTATATGTGAAGTCGTTCTAGACTATAATGTTTATATGCCGTCTCACTGCTAATATAAACAAAATGTCACCGCCTCTACTATAGATTTTATATTTTGTTTGAGAACTGTAATCATTAATGAGAATAATA
This sequence comes from Prochilodus magdalenae, assembly GCA_024036415.1. Classification (NCBI taxonomy): domain Eukaryota; kingdom Metazoa; phylum Chordata; class Actinopteri; order Characiformes; family Prochilodontidae; genus Prochilodus; species Prochilodus magdalenae. Next base: position 107,156 of record JAMWET010001553.1, read on the forward strand.
TTAAAGGTTTCAGTGACCTCCTGTCAATTTCTTTTTTGCCTAACTCTGCTGATCGCCAAAGATGGAATGATAAGGTTAAGTTCAATATGCGCTTCCTTAAAACATAGTGATACGAAGTCTGCTCTACCAAAAACCTAAGCAGTATGGTAAATGGTTGTAGAGGGGGAAAAAAAGAATTAAAACATATTTAAACTGATGTAAACCAAACTGCTCAGGGAGTTTGTTCAGCGCATTGTTCTAGACTCAGAGTTGTACACAGCAGGGCTGATGGGAACCAGATTTCTAAAAAATCTGACACCTAAAAGTTACTTTGGAGATTATCATGTATGAAATTAGTATGCAAACTGATTATGACTACAGTGATGTGATGTGAAACGTGGTTTAATGGTAGTTTTGAAATAAAACGTATAAAGTAGTCAGTGCAGTGAGGTACATACAGGAGTAGTGATTCTGGGCCTTAGGTAGAAATCACAAATGGGGCCCTCCAGATGCACATTGTTCAATTAGCTGATGCTCTGGACTCCTAGGTGGTAGACGCGTCTTTTGTCAACTTGTCCAGTTATTCTTATTTCTAGGTTACTGTAAGAATATTCTAATATTTTATTAATTATTTTTAGATCATTTTTGTACCTCAGTAAAAGTATTAAGTTAAATAAGCTCAGTTTATTATTTTAAGAAATAATCCTTAAACAAGCAAATTGTCTTCCAGTGTAGTGAGATAGTTAGGCCAAGAGTAAGGCAGAAGTAATAAGTTTACTTTCTCCCAGGAATGAGTAATGTAACCCATTACATTCTGAGAGGAGCAGTTATGACTATTAATATTGTTATTTATAATTATTTCAATTATTATTACTATTGGAATTCCGAGGAATGTTATCCCATTCCTCTCAGTTTAAATAGGAAACTGTGCTTCATGATCAGTCCATATTAATAAATTCTCCAAATCGAACAGACAAAAGACTGATCAGTTCATGTTCCACAAAGGAAAATAAATCCAGAAAAATGGATCTTATTATGGATTTATGAGTCTTTTATCCTCTAAACCAGGGGTGGGCAATTAATAATGGGGCCACATGAGAAATTGGAATGGTTTTAGAGGGCCAGACTAATATACTTAACTCAGTTCTACACAAGACCTATACAGTGTATATATATATACTATCCCTTCATAAAAAAAAACAGTAAATAAAACATTACAGTGATTTAATGAAAATGTAAAGGACTTTATTACATCATTATTTAATAATGAGATGATGAACTTGTGATAAACTTTAATGAACTTGTGATTGTGCAGTTAGGAAAACTAGCATCACATACTGACATAAAATAGCAAGTCTTTCATAGACCAGCATCCCTTTAACTTAATAAAAAACAGTAAATGAAACAATACGATATCATGAAAATGTGGAGCACAGAATTATAGCACAATTTTTTTTGAACATTTTTTGAAAATGAGCATCTTTTGCAGCGCAAAAAACTACTCCATCACAACTTTACACAAAAGATCTAGTTTTTCAAAGACCAGCATCACATTAACTTTATACAAAAATGTTCAATAAGAGAAATCTAGCCTGTTTCGGGCTTGAACAAGTGCACTGAAGTCAAGTTGTATATCTGAGGTGGATATGCGAAGGACAGCACACATGTGATTATAACTGAGAGAGGACCTGTATCTGGATTTGTTGAACTTCATCACTGAGAATGTTTGTTCACATAGGTAGGTAGGTCCAAAGAGAACTAGCATCCTCTGAGCATGCCTCCTTATGTGTATAAAGTTTTCCTCTTTGAGAGAAGAATGAAACTCCAGCAGAGGTACTAACTTAAAATGCTCTGCCAGTAGATTTTCAGACTGCAGATCAATGAGTTCAAGCTGGACATCACTGGGTGCCTTATCCACACAGCATGTAAAAGGAGAAGAAAACATCTGCATTTCACTCTCAGCTGCTCTGAAGTCTTCAAATCTTCTGGAAAACTCATGTAGTGCCCCGAACATGGATGAATACCTGTGGAGGTGATCAGCTGATGGTGTGACTTCTTTCAGTGTTGACATGTGAGTGAGAATGTTGCCCTTCAATTAGGTTGAAAGACATCTCAACTTTCTCATGAAAGCTGTCACCAAGCCGAACATTTAATCTGCAAAGACAGCTAACCTTGGCTACGAGCTAAGTCCTAGCTATCCAACTCATTTGTTGAGACGTTTGAGTTGCAGGTGCATAAGCGCACTGAGCGGAAGACGCAAATTTAAAAAAACAAAAACAAAACAGCTGCTTTCAAAATAAAAGCAGTGTAGTTGTATTTCGTCAAAGTCCCTGATTTCGTGCACATATCACACTGTAATAGGTGTCGTAGTTACACCTTTACTTTTGACTTAAAATGTTCCAACGATGTCACGCGGGCCGGTCAGAGATAGTTAGAGGGCCGGATGTGGCCCGCGGGCCATACAATGCCCAGGTCTGCTCTAAACGGAGGTCTTTAAACATCAGTTCCCTGTACATCGCTAGGAAACACTGTATGCTCGCGTTAGTTTAGCCTAGCCTAGCAGGCTACGACTTAAAACACAGAGGAACTCTTTTTACTTGGACTTTCTGTCACTCCAACACCGATCATTCAACTCTACTCTTATTTTTTATGTGCTTAATGTGAATACTTGTGATGGCAGAGCACCAGTTAGTCTAACCAAACCTGTACCAGGGTGTCTGGACCTCTTTAGCTAAGCTAGCTAAGTTAGCTAGGAGAGAGGAGCCTGCTAGTGTTAGCTACAGCTCCAAACACCACAGAATAGGTTTAACTCCTGCTTTCTGTCCCTCCAGCGTCAGACACTCGACTTCTTACTCTCACAGTTCAGCATTTATCTTCTAAACCTGTTTCAGTAGAGCTTCTGTTAGTCACAGGACTCCAACCTGTCCTGTGGTAAACAGAGCTAGCTTAGCTAATGCTAGCCGCGACTGCAGCTAATCTCTCCTGGCTGTCCCCCCACCCACACGCTACCTTCTCTCGTCGCAACGTAGTTCTCTGGTCTGTTTAACATTTAGAAACTGGTGTTATGTTTAAACTTTAACATTTAACGAGTGAAGGACTGACAAATGTGTCCTGCTTTCATTAATCTGGCGTCTGTGTGAGTGAAGGAAACTGATTTTAGTGTTTGGGGTTTGTGATATTGTAGCAGGTGTGGTATTCATGATGGAGTATTATGTTCAGGGTGTTGGGAGGCTAAATGCTTCCCTCCCCAACTCTCTTCCTGCAGATTTATGTTTTATCATCATCAACTTTCCATATAAAAACCCAGAAGAAGCATGTAGGTTCACTAGTGGTTGTGTGTATTATAAGGATGTGGCTGTATCTGTGTTGTAGGTAGGGTAGGTAGGGTTGCCACCCGTCCCGTTAAATACAGAATGGTCCTTTATTCAGGAATGAAATGTTGTGTCTTGTATTAAATCAATATGGGAAGTGATTTGTTTCATATTTCTACAAATGTCCAATATACTCGTCTGTCACACACACACATGAAGTATCTAACAATAATGATCAAAATCCACACGGTTACAGGTACATTTGACCTCAGTGGTACTTTAGTGTACTTAATAGAAACTTTTCCATTTAACAGGAGGACAGTAGCTGAACGCTGCTTCTCCATGTTCACTCATCATCAGAACAGCTGCACCCAGAAGGAGGTGAGGGATTACACAGTGCTGCTGGGAAGGGAGATAAAGGTAACCAGTATAACCATAAATGATAAATTTAGACTTGTATAATCAATGTGTAATGAGCTACACATACAGATGTAGTGTCTGTTAGTATGGTGTCGGGCTGCGGTGTTTTCTAACCCAGCATACCAAACATCTCAGTATGGAGAGGTTTCTAATGGTGTCCTGTGATAATCCATCCCATGCAGCTTGAATATCCTCCCACAGTTCCTGCAGATGGTGCGGTAGGGGTGGAGGTGGAGTGACACCAGGCCTTCTGGATGTAAGACATGTGACAACAAAGCGGTGCTGACCGCAGGTCCTCCACACACAGATTTGTTGGTCGTCTCCACCAAGACTAAAGCTGGACTCATTCCTGAAGATGCCCTTCCGTTACAGTCTGGCACCACACCACTCCAGTCTTTGGTGATGTTGATGTGGTGTTAAGGTCAGTAATTGTAACAGTCTGTGAGCATGTAGTCCTGCGTAGTCCAGCCATCTGCCGATGGTGCTGGCACTAACAGGATGACTTACGGAGGACATCACTACTCACTGAATGTCTCCAGTCATGGACGTTGGGTCAGTCAGGTACAGTGATAAGACCTGTCCTCTCTAATGTCACATGTCGAGTGTGAAAGCAGAATCATTCACGTGTCTCCCGATGTCAGACCTACCCACCACGTTTCATTCCTATTGGTTGATTCCTTCTAGGTGCAGCCACTCGTACAACTAGTCCTCTTGACCATGAGTGTGTTTACCTTAGGCAGGACCAGCTGACTGGCTCCTAATGATCTGAGAGTCTGTCTTCATATCTCTGAGAGTTATTGATGCAGCATATCAGATATACAGTACTGTATATGCAGGTCCTACTCCATTAGGGTGTTTATAGTAACAGCACCTTAAAGTTACATACTGGTATCCAGTGTAACACTTGACCACTGACTGCTGTCCATCTTTGGGCCTCCACCCAACCTGGACGTGTTCTTTGGTACTTTTTCTTAATGCAGTGTGCTGTAATATACAGCTACATACACTGTTATCATACCTCACATTTCAACATTTTATTTATAATCATTTTAATGATTATATTTCAAATTATTTTTAGAAATATTAGAACAGTACTATTATTATTATTATTAATATTATTATTATTATTAGTGGTAGCAGTAACTGTAATAATCTCATCTATCATATAAGCTGTGATCACATGATCATAAACCCAGTAATAATCATCATTCAGTCTCAGTTCTGTTTATTTCCAGCTTTTATTGACTGAAAGGAAGCAGTTCAAACATCAGTTCTTCACTGGCTGGACATTCTAGCTGGACGTCTTCTCCAGGTCCTCCTCCAGAACTTCCCTGGGTGCCTCTCTCCACTGGCCCTCTCTCTGTCCTTCTTCTCCTTCGGCTTCTGCTCCACACTCCTCAGCAGAGCATTGAGCCTCTGGATCTGGGACTGGACCTTCTCTATATACTCCTCCCAGGTGGTTCTTTCCCGGCACAGCTGCTCCTCCTTCATCAGCAGCTGTTCTTTCAGCTGACGATTTTCCTCCTCCAGCTTCTGGATGTGCTCTGCAGTGTCGACTGACTGTTTAGCCCTCACCCTGTCCAGCTCTGTCAGGTTCTCCTCTCTGACCTGCCTCATTTCCTCCTCCTTCTCCTTCAGGTCTTCATTCAGTTGGAGAATCATGGTCAGCCAGTGTTCTTTCTCCAACTCTCTCATTCTTTTCCTGTATCCTTTCCCCTTCTCTCTTTCTGTCAGAGCTCCCATGACCTGGTTCTTCTCATTCAGGTCGACCTGCAGCTCCTCCACTTTGGTCCGGAGAGCATCAATGGTGGTTCTGCTCTCTCTCTGGTCCTCCTCAGTCTGGTTCACCATGAGTTGGACGAGATGTTTCAATTCAGCGTTCTTTATCTGCTTCATCATCTCGTGCTCCTCCTGCTGCTCCTTTCTGAGGCGTTCCATTTCCTCCCTGTCCTGCTCCCTCTCCTCCTTCTCATTCTCCAGAAGAATCAGGAGGCCCTGAACATCACGCAGGCGCCGGTCATGCGCTGCGTCGATCATCTTCTTCTCCTCAGTTGATTCCATGATCTCCACCTTCACCTCCGCCCAGGCTGTCTCGATTTCAGCCCTGTGGCTGCCGAGAAGCTGCATCTTCTCCTCCAGGTGGTTCATGGCTGTGATTAAGTCGTACTCCATTGTGTGTGTTTGTTTGTGTCTCTGTGAAACGTAGCTGTCCTGTATCACACGTGATCCTCAGCTGCGGTACAACTGTGGACAGACTGCGGGTATATTTATAGACTTTTGGGCGCGTGACGTCATAACGGAGCATTCGGACTGTTCGTGACGTCATCGCTCCCCGTTCTGTGTCCAGGGAGTGAGATGCGCACAAGTGGAACAGTCCCGTTAGACGGAGAGGGGGCGTGGTTTATCGATGACGTCACCGTCTGCTGTTCTATGCATAGAGGTTCTTCAGCATCAGTTCTCTCCACGGAAATCAGTTTAATGGAAAAATCGACCTTCCTGCAAAAAAGCTGATAAAACAAAAACATAAATATAAACAAATATATATGATTTATAACTGATATAAATACCACCCTGCTTATTACAGGGACACCATGTGGTGTCTGTCTGTAGGCTTTGCCTTTTTCCTTCCTGACTTTCGACCTTCACCAGATTCCCAGATTCTCCTATGACTGACGGTATAAAGCGCCACCTACCGGCCAACCTGCCAAACTGCTTATTATTTATTTGTAGTTTCTGAACTTGTAGATTTGGTTGGGTACAATGTCTGTACACATTGTTTGTAGTTTGTTTAGAGCATCATAAACCATAAATCAAACAATCCAAGCCTATAGAAACCCACTGTCCCATTTAAACATGTTATAACGGGGGAGGGGGTGGGATGGGGAGGGTCACCAAATCTGCATCACCTTATTGATAAGATGTAAACAGAGCCATGTAGACGAACCCTAATCCTAGATTCGGCATGAGATGGTTCATTATGGAGAAACAGCAGTTCCAGTGTTCTCTACAGTGGTGATGAATGGAACCAGGGGCCACAATCTCAGGATGTACCGTCCAAATTGACCAGTGCTCTCTATCTACACCTGTAATACTGATGATGAGGATGATGAAATATCTCCGGACGTCTGAAGCATCTAACGCCTCTACAAGTTACTTAGGAGAACATCAGTGGGCAGATTCTTATGACTACACTGATGTGATGTGAAACATTGTTTAATGGTTTTAAAATAAAACTTAAAGACATTTTTGAAAGTAGTCAGTGCAGAGAGGTGCATACAGGAGTAGTGATTCTGGGGCTTAAGGTAGAAATCACGAATGGGGCCCTCCAGATGCACATTCAAACATCAGTTCTTCACTGGCTGGACATTCTAGCTGGACGTCTCTCTTCACCTGGACTTCACCGGTTCCTTCTAAACACTGCACACAGTCTTCTCCAGGTCCTCCTCCAGAACTTCCCTGGGTGCCTCTCTCCACTGGCCCTCTCTCTGTCCTTCTTCTCCTTCGGCTCCTGCTTCCCACTCTTGAGCAGAGCATTGAGCCTCTGGATCTGGGACTGGGCCTTCTCTATATACTCCTCCCAGGTGGTTCTTTCCCGGCACAGCTGCTCCTCCTTCATCAGCAGCTGTTCTTTCAGCTGATGATTTTCCTCCTCCAGCTTCTGGATGTGCACTGCAGTGTCGACTGACTGTTTAGCCCTCACCCTGTCCAGCTCTGTCAGGTTCTCCTCTCTGACCTGCCTCATTTCCTCCTCCTTCTCCTTCAGGTCTTCATTCAGTTGGAGAATCATGGTCAACCAGTGTTACTTCTCCAGCTCTCTCATTCTAGCCCTGTATCCTTTCCCCTTCTCTCTTTCCTTTAGAGCTGCCATGACCTGGTTCTTCTCATTCAGGTCGACCTGCAGTTCCTCCACTTTGGTACGTAGAGCATCAATGGTGGTTCTGCTCTCTCTCTGGTCCTCCTCTGTCTGGTTCACCATGAGGTGGACGAGATGTTTCAATTCAGCGTTCTTTATCTGCTTCATCATCTCGTGCTCCTCCTGCTGCTCCTTTCTGAGGCGTTCCATTTCCTCCCTGTCCTGCTCCCTCTCCTCCTTCTCATTCTCCAGAAGAATCAGGAGACCCTGGACATCACGCCAGGCGCAGGTCATGTGCTGCGTCTGTCATCATCTTCTCCTCCGTTGATTCCATGATCTCCACCTTTACCTCAGTCCAGGCTGTCTCGATTTCAGCCCTGTGGCTGCCGAGAAGCTGCATCTTCTCCTCCAGGTGCTTATGGCTGTGATTAAGTCGTACTCCATTGTGTGGGTGTCTCTATGAAACGTGTCAGTCTTCAATCTCATGTGATCCTCAGCTGAGGTACAGACTGATATTCCTTAGGTGTATATATGGACTTTTGGCAAAGTGACTTTAACACAAGAAAACTCATTTTGGTCGAGGTTTTCTATGGCGGGTTCAGTAGCTGAGGCACCTGACTTAAATGCGTGAGAAGCCGATGTGCCAAAAAGCTGCAAAACAGTATCAGGCAGCTCAAGTTTTAGGTTTATTTGTCATTTGAACATCACAGGACATTTATTCATTGAAATGCTTGTGGGGAGGCTCAGGTTAATACGCTACAACAGGACAATGTTATATACATACTTAACATAATAACATAGAGATATAAAAGAGATATATTAAATAAATACAGAATATACAAAGACAGGAGGGGTCTGTAGAAATTCTCTGATATGTACATTTATTAGACAAGGACAGTCTGAGAGAGAGCGGAGATATAATATAAATAGTGTCAGAGTGCAGTAGTATTGGTGATGTCGGTGGTGTTGCTGGTATTGATGGTGTTGGTGATATTGGTGATGTCGGTGGTGTTGCTGGTATTGGTGGTGTGGGTGGTATTGATGGTGTTGGTGGTATTGATAATGTCGGTGGTGTGGGTGGTATTGATGGTGTGGGTGGTATTGATGATGTTGGTGGTGTTGGTGGTATTGGTGGTGTTGGTGGTATTGATGGTGTTGGTGGTACTGATGGTGTTGCTGGTATTGGTGGTGTGGGTGGTATTGATGGTGTTGGTGGTATTGATGGTGTTGGTGGTACTGATAGTGTTGGTGGTACTGATGGTGTTGCTGGTATTGATGATGTCGGTGGTGTTGGTGGTATTGGTGGTACTGATGGTGTTGGTGGTACTGATGGTGTTGCTGGTATTGGTGGTGTTGGTGGTATTGAAGGTGTTGGTGGTATTGATGGTGTTGGTGGTACTGATGGTGTTGCTGGTATTGGTGGTGTTGGTGGTATTGGTGGTATTGATGGTGTTGGTGGTATTGATGGTGTTGGTGGTATTGGTGGTGTTGGTGGTATTGAAGGTGTTGGTGGTATTGGTGGTGTTGGTGGTATTGGTGGTGTTGGTGGTATTGATGGTGTTGGTGGTACTGATGGTGTTGGTGGTACTGATGGTGTTGCTGGTATTGATGATGTCGGTGGTGTTGGTGGTATTGGTGGTATTGATGGTGTTGGTGGTACTGATGGTGGTATTGGTGAAAGGCTCACAGCTTGTTCAGGATGGTTTGTGGGTAGAAACTGGTCCTTAGCCAGTTTGTTCTGACCTGGATGCTGCGGTACCTCCTGCCTGATGGCAGTAGGGTGAACAGGCTGTGTGCTGGGTGGCTACAGCTTGTGTTCATAGCAAGCCTCAACAGACACAAACTCATCTGGCTGGATGATCTCTCCACTTCAGCATTTGAGTGAGGCAAAGACAACACAGACATGCAGCCATGACAGGTTCCTGAAACGGGTTGTTATCAGCTGCATGCTTGAACTTCCAAATCTCCAGAAGCCCACTGTGCTTTTTGTTTCATTCCTCTTACTAAGATGGATGTCACGCCATTGTTGGACAATCTTAGTGGAACCACTGCCCCGACACTTTGAGGACACTTAGTCACTGTAAACACACTCTGCTGCTACCTTCTCTCCCTCCTGCTCCTTCTTTTTATATTTTATATATTCATGTACATTTTATTTAAGTACTGCTGTTTGGGTGTTACCGGGTCCTTGAGCACTACAATTTTGTTTCACCCCATGTACCTCATGTGATGCGAATGACAATAAAGTCTCCTTGAATCCTTGATACACACGCACACACACACACATATACACACACCTACACACACTTACATACACACACATACACATGGACATACACATCTACACATACATATACACACACCTACACACACACACACACACACACACTTTCACACACACACACACACACACACACACACTTACATACACACACACCTACACACACACACACATGTGCACATACACATGTACACATACAAACACACACATGCTTCTGTGGAAAAAAAACTTGGTGTAATAATTATAACTCTATAATTTCTCCAAAGAATGTGCAATAACTATTGTTACCTCACCTGACTATTGTCTGTTTAGAATATAGAGTTTTTATAGTCATTTATTATATTTAATTTTTTTATTTGTATATTATTGTTTTATTTTCAGATTATTATTCTTATTATTTCACTCTTGTTTCTCTCCCTATTCTGCACTTTATATATTTTAGCCATATGTTTAATTATTTTTTGTGTAAAGTGCCGCCTGGATTGCTCCTCAATTTCTTTGTACACTGTGCAATGACAATAAAGGCATCTCATCTCATACATACACAAACACACAACTCCACCTGATGTCATTAGTTGTCAGTTATAATCATCAAAATTTTAAGAAATAAACACTTGAAATATCAATCTGTAATGAACGTGTGTGTAATGAACGAATATAATATACAGGTTTCACTTTTTGAATGGAATTACTGAAATAAATCAACTTTTTCATGATGCTCTAATTTTACCAGCACTTGTACAGTTAAACTAGGATCAGACAGATGGAGAAATGTAATGAATGACCAAAAGCAGTTTTCATGCAAAGTCTAGCTTTATTAAAGAGCAGATGCAGAGGGAGGAAGGGGGGGAAGCAGATGCTGTAATCAAAGTGAGGTTCTAATGCTGCAGCTTCATTAGCAGGAGGAGATCCAGTAGGTGGAGCTGCAACAGGAGAAGCTTCACCTTTCTATTTTTTTCATTTTACTCAGTAGCTTGTTGCAGGAATCCTCAACAAATGCTGAAATCTGCAGGAGAAACAAACGTCATGAGTGAAACTACCTGTCCTTCACTTCATCTACAATCCTTCTGAAATTCCCAACATTTGGACACATCGATTACATACTGATATCACTCTCAGCTTAATGAACCGGACTGGATCATGTGGGTAATGAAAGTCAGTCGCACCTTTTTGCGGTCAAGAACGTATTTCTTTAAGAACTCCTTAAACCCACGTGCCTGCAGCTCTGCTTCTGCATCGTACTGGAGGAGAAGAACAGAAGGTAAAGATTCGGGATTAGTGGTTAATTCCTGTATACAGAACCAAACGGTCCAGTGTGACCCATTTTTAAATGTGGAGCTGTACAGAATAAGGAGTTTGTGATGATGTGAGGCATTGCACATCACAGAATACCTGAAAACTATGTACACTTACCTGTAACTGCTTAACTTGACAATGGTCAAAAGGGAACTGAAGGGCTCACCTTAGTTTTACCTTTTTAGGTGAACCCAACCTCTGTAGAAGACAGTAAGTGGGACAGAGCAGACTATGGTCGTGAACTCCAGGATCCCCTCAGGCCACTAATGGTTTAGCCCAGGGGAGGGCTAACCTGTTTAAATGTGGTGTTACTGGGGGTACCGAGGTGGGTTCTGCTCTTTTCAAGACAGAGCGTGGACAGGGATCTGCATGACTTTGTAGTCATAGAGCTAAACACTCTTGCCAATAGAGGATATCATTGTCGTTTTATTTATTTTTGTGTGAGCGTGCGTTTTTCTGTAAATATGTAACTAGTGTCTTCATCGGTGTGTAAATAAAGGTGAAGGAGGAAAAAAACTACTCTTGTGCATACCGCACCTTTTTCCAGACCTCAAGACTATTCGCCCGACACTACCCATAAAGGGCGCCCCCTACCACGACTTTTGTTCTAGTACGTTCTGCATGTACAACCAGTGGTATGAGGCTCAGGTGCACAAGCACAGTGACCAGAAGGAACTTTGCACTCAGTGAAGCCATTGTTACAGTTCCTCAAAAACAAGGTGCGTTCTGGGGGTGAACCTGGTTATGGAGGTAATGGGTTATTACTGACTGTTACAATAACACAGCTGTGTGAAGACAGGCTAGTATGATCAAAGTATAGAAGCTGTAATCTACATAACGGAGAGCAGCACCTTCAGTGTGATGTCCTGGGTGTAGAAGGAAATCAAATACAGAGGGTAATAAATAATAATCATTAAAATAATAAATAATAATATTAATAGTAATAATTACTCCTCTCAGAATGTGATGGGTTACGTTACTCATTCCTGGGAAAAAGTAAACTCATTACTTCTGCCTTACTCTTGGCCTAATTATCTCACTACACTGGAACGTTGACAACATTGACAAGAGCATCAGAAGACCTAATATGAGCAGGCCTGCTAAAAGAGAAGAAGGAAGAGGACTTACCAGTGTGACCAGCGCACTGAAACCTGGCTGAGGGAGGCTTTAAATATAGTTGTCCGCCATCCAACACAGAGAGGTTTCCATTGTCTTCTTCTTATTTACATGATTCTGAATTAACAAACCAAATATTTAAGCTTATCCAGATCTACAAACCTCCCCAACGTCTTCAAACACAAAATGGCATGGCAATGATTAGTCAACGCAAGGAGCTGCAGGAGTGATCTGATATGTGCTCCAGCCCAAGAGGGTTCGCTGGAACGTTCTTATTCTGAATATAAACCAGCCCACCTTGTTGGACCTTCAGTACTACAGCATTTCAGAATGACCCTTTTAGTTAACTACTACATTAGAATATGGTCCTTGTGGCCAGAGGGTCGTTGGTCCAATTCCCTGAACCAACAGGATACAACTAAAATGCCCTTGAGACACCAAGGCACTCATCCCCAACAAATGCCCCCCAGGTGCTGTGGATAGGGCAGCCCACCGCTCTGAACAACTGTGCTCACTGCCCCCCCAGTTTTTGTTGACTGTTGTGTGTGTATGTGGCTGTGGGTGCTTCACTTCATGTGTGGGTTAAATCTGGTGGACAAATTCCACAATTGGTAAATGATCCTAAATTCTAGTTTTAATTCACACAGGGGTCTAAAGGAGCCTGGGACCATGGTGCTGAAGGCAACTCAAAGACTGACCACAGTCCACAACAAACTGGCCTTGATGGGTAAATAAATTAAGGAACTGAGTGCATGCTAGTTAACATCAATATAAAAATAATACAATTAAATTAGCAGCAAATATAAAAAAATGGGCAATTAAAAAATGAGTTAATAAATTTTATCTATAAAAACCAGGACACTCAGTAAATTACTGTTTATAGGTGTAACTCAGGGAGCTCAGAAACAGAGAGGGGATCCATTATGGTAGGGTTTATTCAAAAAACACGAAACACAAAAGAATCCAAAGGTACAAAGTTCAGAAGTTCCCAAAAACCAGAACAGAAATCTCAAAAATCCAATCACCCAGAAGTTTCTCAAAGAACAACAAAAAGCCAGGAAGACATTCAAAATGACACAAAAATGAAACACAAAGATTACCAAAGTAGCAAAACACTCACGAGGACAAACGACCGTCAACAGAGTGGCAGTCAATGCTCCACAAACACCTAGGGAAGGGAAGGCTATTTAAAGGGAAGGGTAATAGGTTGGGATAGGGAGTAGGTGAGAAGAGACAGGTACGGGAGGGGCTAGGTGAAAGGAAGCAGGAGCAGAACTCTTTAGAACTCCGGTGAGGTTGACCTCTGGTGGCCGGCATGAGAAGTGCACCGAGAGTGTGTCTCTGACAGAACCGCCCGATCTCTCGGTTGAGGCGCTCTGCTTGGCCGTTTGACTGGGGGTGGAAACCCGAGGTGAGACTGACAGAGATGTTCAGCTGTTTACAAAAAGCTTGCCAGACACGTGAAGTAAATTGAGTACCTCGGTCTGAGACGCTATTCTCCGGCAAGCCAAAATAACGAAAGACCTCTGTGAAGATGGTTTCAGCGGTTTCCATGGCAGTGGGAAGTTTCCTGAGGGGAACCAGGCGACAGGCTCTCGAGAAACGGTCAATGATAACGAGGATGGTGGTGTAACCTTGAGAGGGTGGTAGGGCTGTAGTGAAATCTAGGGCCAGGTGGGACCATGGTCTGTGAGGTATGGGAAGGGGTTGGAGAAGCCCTGCAGGAAGCTGCCGTGGGGTTTTAGACTGAGCACAGGTAACACAAGCTTTGACATAATTTGTGACGTCACTGTTCAGGGATGGCCACCAAAACTTTTCTCACCAGCGCTGCTGTGCGGTGGACTCCTGGATGACCTGAGCTGGGAGATGCATGGACCACTGCATCAGCTGTGCCCGGATGCCTGAAGATACTGTTCTCTCAGTTTTGGCTTTAGTGAAATCAAACATAGATTTTCTCCAGTTCAACACAGTCAGAACCCTGTTAGCTCGCCCTGGCTGCTCTTCATATAAATTCAATATGGCTAATTCAATCATAAATGCTAATAGTGAATTTTTACTTTACAATAACTACAGATTACATACAAGAATGTGTTCAGCTCCAGGTTGCTGCGGTTGCTTCAGAGAACCTGATCAACCTTCTGTAAGCAGATTTATCCTGAATGAGACCAATGACTTCAGGATAAAAAGGTTTGTCCAAGTTTAATAATTAATAAAATGTTGATCTTGGTTCATACAACGCATTTGAACTGTACTGGGCGTGTCCACCATACTGGGACCTGTATGTCTTAACAGGGTTCAGTCCACGTCAGGCTTTTCCTGATCACACGAACAGGAGGCTGAACATCTGAATGTGCTCTTTCCTGTAGTGAGCACGGTGGACCACCAGATGTCACTGTTGTGTAGTTCAAACAAGGCCATTACCTGCCCCCCTCTCACTACTGGCCAACTTATGCTGAAGCAGCTTTTTAGATTTTTGTTGTTTTGTTTTTGTTTCCATTTGTTTATCATTTGGTGATTACATCACTATATACTTTACGGTTTATAGTTCAGTCACCAGATTTATCCAGAACATCAGCTACATGATAAAAACCCTTATTTAATATAGAGCCGTGTCCATCTTTGAAGGGAGGTAGACTTCCTGACTGTAACTGAATGAGTTCTCCATGAAACTGATGAAGAGAACAGATGCTGAAGAACCTTAATACATAGAACAGCAGCCGATGACGTCATCGAGAAACCACACCCCCTGTTTCACACACCCGTTTACACATCAAGCTGGTGACGTCACGGACCGTCCGAATGCTCCGTTATGACGTCACGCACCCAAAAGTCTATATATAGACCTAAGGAATCTCAGTCTGTACCTCAGCTGAGGATCACGTGTGATTAAAGACCGACAGGTTTCACAGAGAGACACACACACAATGGAGTACGACTTAATCACAGCCATGAACCACCTGGAGGAGAAGATGCAGCTTCTCGGCAGCCACAGAGCTGAAATCGAGACAGCCTGGGCGGAGGTGAAGGTGGAGCTCGTGGAATCAACGGAGGAGAAGAAGAGGATCGGTGCAGCGCATGACCTGCGCCTGCATGAGATCGAGGGCGTCCTGGTTCTGCTGGAGAAGGAGAAGGAGGAGAGGGAGCAGGACCGGGTGGAAATGGAACGCCTAAGACAGGAGGAGAAGAAGGAGCACGAGAAGATGAAGCAGATGAAGAATGCAGAAATAAAGAATCTCATCCTCCTCATGGAGAAGCATAGGGAGGAGGACCAGAGGGAGAGCAGAACCACCATTGATGCTCTCCGGACCAAAGTGGAGGAGCTGCAGGTCGACCTGAACCAGAAGAACCGGGTCTATGATGCTATGATGGGCAGAAAGAAGGTGGAAGAATCCATAGAAAGAATGAGGCAGCTGGAGAAAGAACAATGGCTGGCCATGTTTCTCCGACTGAAAGAAGACCTGAGGAAGAAGGAGGAGGAAATAAGGCAGGTCAGAGAGGAGAACCTGACAGAGCTGGACAGGGTGAGGGCTGAACGGTCAGTGGAGTCTGCAGAACACATCCAGAAGCTGGAGGAGGAAAATCATCAGCTGAAAGAACAGCTGGTGATGAAGGAGGAGCAGCTGTGCCAGGAAAGAACCACCTGGGAGGAGTATATAGAGACGGCCCAGGAAAGGCTCAATGCTCCACTGGGAAGAGCGTGAAGCAGGAGCCGAGGAGAAGACGGACAGAGAGAGGGCCAGTGGAGAGAGGCACCCAGGGAAGTTCCAGGTGAAAGAGAGACGTCCAGCTAGAATGTGTCCAGCCAGTGAAAGAACTGATGTGTTTGAACTGCTTCCTTTCAGTCCAATAAAAGCTGGAAATAAACAGAACTGAGACTGAATGATGTTTATTACTGGGGTTTAATGATCATGTGATCACAGCTCACCTCACTCTTACATACAGTTACAGTACATCCTCAAGCAACAACATCAGCTACACTCAAGTTCTGAGGCTACACTAATAGAGTTATAACAGCTGATCATGTTTAATAATCACCATTTTAATGTTAGAATATTATATAATGTATAATGTAATATAAATGCAAATATAGTTTAAAAACATCCATAGATAAAATATTACCATTAAATAGTAATTATAATAAATATATATTATTGGGTACAATAATTACAATTAATTAAAGTACAACCATATCATACAATCAATAAAATAATAATAATAACAATAACAATAATAACAATAAAACAATAATAATAGTAATAGTAATAATAATAATAATAATAATAATAATAAAAACAACAACAAAACAACAATAATAATAATAGTAATAATAAAAACAACAATAATAATAATAATAATAAAATATATATAATAATAATAATAATAATAATAATAATGATGGTGATGATGATGATGATGATGATGATGATGATGATGATGATGATGATGATGATCAGAGCACAAAGAATAAGAATCAGTTAGTTAACATGTGAGAAACTGGTGTGGAAACCCGAGCCTTAAATTACTTAGGTTTCTACAGAAGGAGGAACTAAAGAGGTCAGGAATGTGGTAAACAGTTAGACTCCTAACCGGACAAATCACAGTAGAGAAAACAGGTTTACATTAGTAAGTATTTACTCCAAATCATTTAGTTCACATTAATTAGCTCTTTTCTGACAATTTATATTTGTAGAAATATAATATTTTAAAGTATTTCATGATAAAATCTTAACAAAATAATAACATTATTAAGAAAAACAGTCCATTCAACATAAAAAAATATGCTTGTTGCCTTTTTTTGAAATTGTAAGTTCAGACAAATAAAAAAAAATAATTTGTGTTTGGATGCATTTTTTTAATCCTTTTTTAATGCATAATTTTTGCTTCAGCACAACAACGGAGAAATTTTGAGTTCAACCAACGAAAATATTTGCGCTGCTGGAACTAAAAAAAAAAAAGAGCATTTGTGCTCAGCTCTCATTTTCCCCCTTCTCATTTTGGAGACGGACGTATTCCCATTTTCTGCTTGTACCTGCTAACACAAGGGACTGTTTTCATTTTTAGTAAGTATATCACCTCTTATAAACGTCATAATTCATATTTATATTTCTGCAAGTAGCAAGTCTGTCTTTACAGGAGAACCCCGGTTCAGAAGGTTAGCACGCCAGCTAGCTAGCCTAGTTTAACTAGCTAATGCTGGCTAGCTTAGCTAAGCTAGGTTAAACCAGTTTGAAGTTCAGTCAGAAGGAGCCAGAGTACGGGTTTCTGTTAGGAAATTTAAATGTTTTAGCTCAAACTGCTGAATAAACAACTCAGTTGCCATCAGTTAACTCTGGCTAGGTTAGAATTTCCACAGACTGCTTAGCTAGCTAAGGTTCAGCTAGTTAAGGCGGCTGAAAGAAAGAAAAGAGCGCCATTTTAGTTTAAGTTTACATATATGGCGAAATGCCGATTTCTTGTTGGTTGATTTGATGTTAAAATACAGAAAAAAATACTCATGACTTTTCAAAATGCATTGGTGCTGTAAAATTTGCAAATTTAAAACCAGAAATAAGACTGAGCTCTTAAAGCATTATAGGCTACGGCATTGGCATAGCGGTCAGACCTTGCCCTGTCTTTACTGGGAATGTTACTGTTCATTTAGAACATGGGGTAGCCTTAAAACACACGTGTCAAGACACCATTCATCACAATTCAAACGAAATGAAGTGTTAGCATTTAAATGTCCATGTTGTACACTAAATACCATTTCCACAGAAAAGGAGTTCTTTGAGCACATTGGTCACCATTTAAAAAAGCAAGAAACTATAACATGTGTGTTCAAAAATTGTCATTTCAGAACAAACATTTATGGGACATATGCATCGCACAGAAGCCGGAAACACAATCCTCACTCACTTTGTGACCTCAAAGGTGAGTTTTTACAGAGGAAAATAGTGAACCCTTTAAATACAGGGGACGATCTTGATGATGATGCAGATGATGATGATAATCAGAGTGCAGAGGTGGCAGGAGAAGATGCTGAAAATGAAACAAGAGAACTACCCAATTTGATTGAAAAGAACCTAGCCCACCTGCTCCTGAAATTGGAAAGTTTATTTAATGTTCCTAATAGGTGTATTGATGAGGTGGTGGAAGAACTAAATTTCATTTCCCGCGCAGCTTCAGGACCTGTTATAAGAGAGATTTTACAGTCATGTTTAAACAAGAACAGTTGTCAGGTAGATGGTCGAATAATTTCAGAGATTGTGACACAAATCTGTGAATCTAATCCTATTAGTTTAGCACTGGGGACTGATGGCCCTCTCTCCACTTCCTACAAACGAAGGGAGTATTTTAAAGAACATTTCTCAGTGGTGGAGCCCATTGAATATGTGCTGAGTGACAGTGAGCGGAGAAGCTTCCAGTATGTACCAATTCTGAAGTCCTTACGTGAGGTTTTGAACAAGAAAGAGATCCAGGACTTCATCCTTAACAGTAGGAAAGATGTACATGCCGGCACTGAAGCACAGTATAAGACTTTTCATGATGGCACATACTTTAAAGCCAACAAACTCTTATCAGGCCCTGACCCAGCCATTAGTCTCATGTTATACATAGATGATTTTGAAATCTGTAATCCACTTGGAACATCCAGAAAAAAGCACAAAATTACTGCTGTGTACTGGGTTTTAGCAGATGTGCCACCTTTGCTCCGATCCTCACTCACATCAATCTACTTATCCATTCTCTGCAAGACAGATGATATAAAGCAATTTGGCTATAGTGCAGTGTTAGAGCCCTTACTGAAAGATCTTGTGACCCTAGAAGAAGAAGGAATTTTCATATCTTCTTTAAGTAGACAGGTCAAAGGTACTGTGTTTTGTGTCGTTGCAGACAACCTTGGCGCTCATTCTATTGGAGGATTCGTTGAAAGCTTCTCTAGTTCACATTTCTGTCGGTTCTGTCTTGGAGAAAGGTCACAGTTCAAGGTAAGTGAAGTTAGAACAGGAGCATTTTCTCCTAGGACAAAAGAAGGCCACAAAGTTCATATCCAGATTGCACAGGAGTCTGGTGTGTCTCATTGCTTTGGAGTAAAGAGGCTGTGTCCACTAACAGAAAAAGCTACAACATTTTTTTGATGTGTTAACAGGCTACCCACCTGATTTGTTACATGACCTTTTCGAAGGTATTGTACCATTGGAGTTGGCCTTGTGCCTTGATGCTTTAATTCGAGCAAAGTATTTCACTCTTGAAGAACTGAACAAATTAATCAGAGATTTCCCATATAGGTGGGCAGATAAAAAAGATGGACCACAGCCAGTTCCTCTTAATTTTGCTTCAAAAAGAACTGTCGGTGGGAATGCCCACGAAAACTGGACTTTGCTGCGCCTCCTTCCCTTAATTGTTGGAGCAAAAATACTAGAGTGTGAGCCAATATGGCAGGTTCTTTTGAACCTCAAGGAGATAGTTGAACTGGTCCTATCCCCAGTTCATACTGAGGAGACTATTTGTTTTTTAGACAGTAAAATTTCAGAGCATCGGCACAGATTCCTTGAAGCCTTCCCCCAGTGTGGTCTTATTCCGAAACATCATTTTGTAGAACACTATCCACAGCTGATTAAGAAATTTTGGTCCACTTGTGTCATTTTGGACAATGCGTTTTGAAGCAAAACACAGCTTTTTTAAACGTGTTGTTAGACATACCCACAGCTTTCGAAACATTCTGCTGTCTCTCTCAGTGAAACATCAGTTAATGGTTGCAATTCATTTGCATGAAAGTAATGCTGAGCCTTTTTTACAGGTAACCAAGCTGTCAACAGTGGATTTGAGTCTTCTGAAGGAAGACGTTAAGGAAGCATTGGAAAGAAGATTTCCTGGTGAGTCATGTGTTCAGATGGCTAACACAGTGTGTTACTATGGCACTACCTACTCAATTGGAATGATCCTGGCTAATGGTTCGACAGGTGGACTACCAGATTTTGGGGAGGTAAATCTGATTGTTGTCGTTAAAGGAAAACTTGCATTCATTGTAAAATGTTTGAATGCTTGGTATGTGGAACATCTGTCAAGCTACGAACTTGACAACACCAGAACAGTGAAAGTTCTTAATCCATCGGAATTGTCGGACATGTTCCCTTTAGCAGCATATATAATTGAAGGGAAACGTTTTGTGACTCTAAAGCGCTTCATTTACTTACCATAAATGGCTCAGTAGTGTACCTTCGATGTATCTGATTCATGCTGGTGATGTAAGGAATTCTTTCTGGTCTCACACCCATTTTTTTGTGAAATGCTTAAAATTTCATATGTGGCAAAGAAATTCAGTTATTACATCCACTCAAACTATAGTTGGAAACAACTTAAAGGAGAACTCTGGTGTGAAATTGACTTTGGGTGTAGTAAAACATAAAGAGTATTAACCTTTGTTGAATAACCCACCTCCATTCTCCTGCAGCTTTCCCAGATCCAGGAATTTTGTTCTGTTTGTGCAAACAGACCTTACAATGGGTGAAACAGGGCATACTCTTATAGCTCCTCAAAGTAGCTCCATCTTAAAGTAAAGATGCAATCAGTAGAGTGATGAGCACATAATGAAGCTCATGTTAGAATACATGCTGAGGTATGTGTGCGTCACTCTACTTTAAGATGGCAGTGCCCGGAGATTCAGCTACACTACAGGTTGTAAACAGTGGTTTTCAATAAACGTCTTGTGCACTTTTAAAGTTCATAATGCCTTGTTTTAAATGCCAGTGCTCTCTGTATTCTACCAATGAGGCATTTTTGAGCCTGGATAACGGTGTAAAAAGCTATTTATCTGCAGGGGCAAGAGTATGCCCCATGTCACCCATTCTAAAGTCTGCTTGGACAAACTGCACAAAATTGCTGGATTTCAGAAAGCTGCAGGAGAACTGAGGTGGTCTATTCATCAAAGGTAAGTAATTTTTATCGTGTCTTACTACACCCAAAGTCAATATTACACTGGAGTTCTCCTTTAATGTGTTGTTTCCTTATAAGAGCCTGGCTTTGGAATAAATTTCTCCTGTAAACGAGAAACTCTATTCAGAATATTGTGTTGTTCAGGGCTATACCTGAAGAGACTGGAAGCTGAGGCTATTCTTGCTATACTGTGAATTTCTGCCAGTTCCACCCAGAACATATGATTAAACCTGCTGGCTGAACAAGAAACATGCAATAAATCCAGATGTTTTATTGTGGGCTCTGCAAAACTCAGCCTTGTTAATACTACATAACAAAAAACTAATGTAAGATGGTGTAAAAATAGACTTTAGTTTAAAAAGAGTTTTGAATGTTGATTACTTTCATGATTTTTCGCACACACACACACACACACACACGGTTTTACACTTTCTGAGAATATTTTTGTACTTTTGTTAAATATTTCTTAGTAAAACCAAAGTTTTTTGGTAGTAGTAGTGTCTTAATCTCTTATGTCTTTTTAGTTTGATGCGGCAATGTCTCAACCTGCTAAACTTCGGATCATACTTCAAGATCATGACATTCGTAGACTAGATTTACCTTCTGGAATCCCTGATACTGTGGACGAACTTCATTCTCTTGTGCAACAGACATTTCAAATTGAGGGTAGTTTCGCTTTGCATTTTAAAGATGCCGATTTTGGAGACTATTTTTCTCTAAATTCAGTAAACGATGTCAAGGACAAAGACACACTTAAGGTGGTCCATGTTTTGGAGTCACCCATGGTCACCTTAACCTTGACTAATCTGGACAGCTCCTGCCCAAGTGGAACAGAAAGTGCCATTTATCCTCAATCTGACAGTTGCTCATCTGGATCCCAAGATACAGTGATTCTCTCATCACCTGAGCATATGACACACCGCTCTCAGTGCTGGCCTGTGGAATTTCCAATTCCTCGTTTTACCTACAACACAGAACTTGTGCTTGCATCAGGTAATGAGGCTTTCGAGAAGGAGGGAATTCTTCTGAGTCCTACCACAATTCTTCCTGATATGCTTGAAAAATTGGCTGACACCATTTATCAGTATGTTGCCTATCCTACAAGTGCACAATTAAACCATGTTGCAGAAGCACTGATTCAAAAACATCCTTGTCTGAGAGAACCAGGTTCATTTAACGGATGTTATGGATGGCAGCAAAGACTGAAATATAAAATGGCCAATTACAGATGCAAACTTCGAACACTTGGGTGCCCTGAACTAGAAGTGAACTCTCTGAAAAAGAAGCGAGCACATGAGAAGGCAGCTGCAAAAAATATAAAGAAGCCAAGAAAGGCAGAGGTGAATTACTTGCCGCCTCACCCACAAGGAGAAACAGAAGAAAGTTTGGAACAAGTCAGACTGGACCTCTTGAGTGAAGTTAAGAAGAGGAATAACTCTAATAACATCAGTGAGAAAATGGCAAGGACATTCTCCATTCGCAGACAGGAAGTTGTCAACCTAGCCCCACCTGTCGATGCTTTCAAAGAACGCTGGCCTGCCCTTTTTGATGTAGCCCAGGTGAGTGCCTTAATTGAATGCCTTACTAGTTCTCTACCCTAGTCCTACAATAGTCTCTTGCCTTGCACATTTTAACATTTTCTGGTGGGTAGAGAGTACTCCAGGACCAGGATTGACAGCCACAGGAATAGTTGATGGAAATGTTTAGCGTTAAGTGAAGGCATGTTTTATTGTGTGCCCTACAGATACGTGAAGAGTTCAAGAGAATAACCACAATCAACCTTGAGGCAACTTTCATGGCAAAGCTGGATCAGTACTGCCCAAAACTAATGGACTTGGTGTCATCAAGAGGAGGAGCTGCAAAATTGAAGATTCAGCAAATAAAGGAAACACTTCTTGAGGTATTCTAAAAAAACTGAAGATTGAGCTAACTGAGCTAATGCTTGAATGACTAAACTGACAGTTTTAGCCCTAAAATGGCAGCCTTAGGGTGTTTTTACATCTGAAAGTTTGGATCAGAGTTGGCTCCAAGTTCATGTGTTTATTACATTGTACACATTTGGTCTGGTTAGTTCTGGTTTCACACTGCAGTTTACTTTATTACATCCTGTTGTCATCAGCTATGTGGGCTTTTTCTTTTTTATGTATTGAGTGAGTTGATTTGATGTGACAAATTATAGCTCTCTGTCAGTATCTCCCCTTCCTTGGCATTGCAGTTTCGCAGCAGAATGAGCATAACAGATTATCCTCAGATTCCTTTTATTTCTGTTTATGTATATACAGAGTTAAACCACAGTTACAGTAAAAAAAAAAAATTCTATTATCTTTTTATTAATTATATGTTTAACATGTTTTTCAGGATCACACGATTGAAAGACGCAGAGAAGTTGCAATCCGTTGCATGGTGGTTTACCTCGGAGAAAAGGAAGACGATCTATTCAAGGAATACTTGGTGGGTAAAATGAAATTGCTGTCTACTTTACAACATTTCACTAACTACAACAATATTGAAACTGAAATACTGGTCTGAATTTTTCTATAAGGATGCTAAAGCTCTGAACAGAGATCTTGCTGGGGAGGTGATGAAGATCATGGTTAACAAAGCTACCAGTACATCTGATCCAGCCAATGCCACTATCGTGATAGAGGGAACAGAAGTCCTGAGCGGACTGGATATACCAAGGGCATGTGCCTTGCTGATGGGTCTCATATATGCCCTTAATCTCAGCTACCCAACACAACTGAGGCACACCTTTGAGGTTTTCCAAAAGTTACTCTTGGAACTGGATGGACTAAAAGCTAGTCCAAAAGTAATGTCTCTTAAACAAAAGCTGCTCTTATAATATCTGAGAAGTGTGGATGTAGTGTGGATTTTTTTTTTCTTTTTGGAAGACACACGACACACATCGGATTGTTCTGTTCTAAAACTCTAAACTGTACACACTTGACTGCAAAGTAAGACTTTTCATTTTGGCTTAACATGGCAGTGATTAATATTTTTGTTACATACTGATTTCTAATGAAAGAATACAATTCATGCTTAAAGTTCAGTTCAGTTCAACGGACCCTTTTTGTGTATGTTAATGTCTAAATATTGTTGAGTTGCTGTATGATGAATGCTTCAAGAGATGGTTTAACCGTGTAACCTTGCCAAAGCATTTGTAAATGGAAGGTAAAGAAGTTTATTTCAGTAATGTTGTCTGTTAACAAATGTGCTCTGATTGGTGGTTTCAGTGCCTTCTCTGCACATTGCACAGAGCATTTATTTTTATTTTGGTGCAAGAGACATGAAGTATCTGATACAGCAAATTTGCCAGTGTTAAATCTATGGTGTTGGTATAAAATTAAGATTGACTTAAATTTTGACAATTTAGTGTTAATTTAGTAGTGGTGATTTACAACTGGCAAATATGCTGTGCAGCAATTTGTTCTCAAAACCTAAATGTTTGTATATTGCATATTTACTCCACTGGTATGTTCTGTTAACTGCTGTGTTCTGATCTACAAGATAACTTGCACAGATCTGGGTTTTTTTTTTTGTCAAGCATCTATTCTCATTAGTGTTTTGCTCTCAAAATCAAAAATTGTTTATAGGATTGTTTAATCCTTTGCTTATCTACACTTGCTGTATACAGCATTTTCATTTCTGACATTCTTTTGACAGTTGTTATCAGCTGGAATATTTTATTTTGTACTGTGCAGTTTATTATTGTGCAACACTTTGTTATGCAGCACTTTCAAACCAATAATAAAAGGTGCTGTTTTAAAAAAAAATGTCTATTATTGCCCTAAAATCTTGTGTGCATTAGGTAGGCTCAAATTAAATAAGATTTTAAAGTTTAATTAAATTATGTTGGGGGAACTTAATTTAGTTGTGTTTATCGAACAAAACAATGGAATTAATATTAAGTAGGTTCAAATCAATTAATCTTTATAAAATTCAATAAAAGTATGTTGGGGGAACTTAATTTAGTTGTGTTTATCAAACAAAACATTATGATTAATATTAATTAAAACAGTTTGGTCCAACAATAAAAGCCTCATTGCTTTTACTCAACAACATTCTAGTTGGAAATACTTAAAAAGATGCATGCATTTTTTAGAGTGTACTTAAATCTGTTTTTAGATTGCTTTTAATTCTCTATGTTACAACAAATTTATAAAGAAAACGAACAATATTTGTAGTGTCCAGTGTTTTTACTAGACAAGACGTTACAAGGTAACAGGTCATGTGTTGCTGAACCAATACCAAATTTGTCACAGATAAAACAGGCATTACGACTACCTGGTCACTATTCCAATTCCAGTATTTAGAACAGGTATACACAGCACTCAACAATACCTGCTATATCCTCCTGAACAAACGGACATACCAGCTGTTAAGACTTCAACCTGACTAATGAACTGTGTTAAGTAGATCGTGTCAACCCAGCACCGATATGCAGTCCTGAGAAAACACTTCTACATCCTGGACAGTAGAACACAAGAGGCTGGACGTTCTCCTCCCACAGTAAGTCAGTTCTTACATTATACAAAATACTACACACCAGTTTAGCTTTCCTCTTTATCTCTGATGGCGAAGGAACATTGTGAGACGATTAGATTGTAAACCTCTAAAGGTTTGGTGGTGCTACTGGGGTCAAAGAATGGACAACACCAATACAATGAACACAGAGACGCACGGTTGTAGTGGGGGGGAAGGGCACTGGTAAACAAGCAGCCATCCCTTCTCACATTAGACCTGCCACAGCAACGCGTTAATCTGTAGTTCAGCTGTGAGAGGAGTTTGTAATCTGGGTTGTAGTTCACTGTGAATTTTTTTTTTTTTTTTTTTTTTTTTTTTTTTTTTTTTTTTCCCCCCCTTTTTGTTTTTTTTTTTTTTCTTTCCCCTTTTTTTTTTTTTTTTTTTTTTTTTTTTTTTTTTTTTTTTTTTTTTTTTTTTTTTTTTTTTTTTTTTTTTTTTTTTTTTTTTTTTTTTTGTTTTTTTTTTTTTTTTTTTTTTTTTTTTTTTTTTTTTTTTTTTTTTTTTTTTTTTTTTTTTTTTTTTTTTTTTTTTTTTTTTTTTTTTTTTTTTTTTTTTTTTTTTTTTTTTTTTTTTTTTTTTCTTTTTTTTTTTTTTTTTTTTTTTTTTTTTTTTTTTTTTTTTTTTTTTTTTTTTTTTTTTTTTTTTTTTTTTTTTTTTTTTTTTTTTTTTTTTTTTTTGTTTTTTTTTTTTTTTTTTTTTTTTTTTTTTTTTTTTTTTTTTTTTTTTTTTTTTTTGGAGTAACCGCTGGATGAACTGAAATGTGGTCTTCACTGATTTGGGTTACAGGTGTGCTGAGAAGCAGTGCGTAAGTCCACACAGAATGCACGCGGCTGGTCTGAAATGTTGTCCATCGCTTCTCCTTCACTGATGATCTTCAGAGGGGATGAGGTGGGGGGTGAGGAGAGCATAGCACCGTTAAGGTGGCGGAATGCGTCATCAGAGTCCTAACAGCACTAGAGCACAGTCATCTGTGAGAACTGTGTGGCGGAGGACTTGTTGATGGTACGGACGGCCAGGCGAAGAAAGCTGGCAGGGTTTCATGAAGACTAGATTCTTCATTCAGCACGCTGATCAACTTCTCCTCCTCCAGCACCCACACCTTTCTTTATATCAGCGATATAAGCTGGTTGGTGTGGCACAATGGATAACACCTCTACTCAGCAGGAAGCTGCCGTCACATGTGGGAGACTGGGGTTCGATTCCCGGTCTGGGTGACTGTGCTGTGCTACACCAGTAAGAGTCCTTGGGCAGGACTCCTACATTGGTCTACCTGTAATAGGATTAACCTTGTAAGTCGCTCTGGATAAAAGCGTCAGCTAAATACCGTAGGTGTAAATATCGCAATCAAAATATAGATCCTTAACCTACTCACCATTTAAGTAGCACTAAGTTACTCCCATGATAACTGCAATACATATTTCATTTCGGTGTACGGATACTGAATAACTCACTATGGGTCTGTGCAGTGTCACATCTTTTACCATATTTATTTATTTATTTATTGTAATTGGCGAAAATGATAGTTTCTTAAAGGTTTGGTTTGTATCACCAAAGTTTATTTAAAAACAATAACAATAACAAATATACATTGATATTGTCCACAACTGTTGTTATCATATATATATATATATATATATATATATATATATATATATATATATATATATATATATATATATTTCACATTAATTATTGAATAAATGAATTTATAAAACGATCTTAGGATCCAGATAGTTTAAAATACATGATCATGATTATCATTACTAGTAGTAGTTTTACTGTATTATTATTATGCTGTAATATTAACAGTCTTTTTGTTTTAGGTGTGTTCAGAATTATATAATAATATAAAATTCAGAAAATCATGTACACTCTAAAAAATAATTCAGTGGCTTTGTAAATATCACAATAATAAAAAGCTATATGGTATTAATAAAATCTCTGAATATCACTTAGGTGATTGTTTGAGTTGGACATATCAAAAGAAATGCCCAAATCTCCAACAGTTAATTGTGTCTTAAATTATATCTACTTTTTAAGTATATTCAAAGACAATAAATAAGTAATTGACTAACAAATTAGATTTTTAGTGTATGCTTAATATTTTTTGGTTAATTCAAAACAAAATATTTAAGAAATAAGTAATTATACTGATCAGTTTCAGTTACTACAATTATTATTCAGTTCAAATCAATATTTTTTGTTTTCTTCTACAACGACTTAAGAAATTAAGTAAGGTAAGTTAAACGCCACGAAGTGGACGCAACAAAAGCGCGCGAAGAGAGAGCGTCCTCTGGGTACCTGCTGAATGAGGAGGACCGCGCGACACTGATGGAGAACTACCTTGGAGACGGCCTGTTGATTCTGGTAAGTAGTCAGCTAGCGAACGGTGTTATTGTTATTAAGTTAAAATCGACCCTGTCTTTGTGCATACACAACTCTATGGGCTGTAAGTTTGTTTAATACTGTCGCAGCCAGTTTGCGGTACTTTAGCTAGCTCGCTACTTTCTACAAAGGCCAGGCTGGTAGAAACATCGCGGCTACTTCTGGATTCTTTTCTTTGTTTGGGAAAAGGAACACCGGTCTACAGGTACGTGGGGAAACGTGGGGTCCATGTTTGAGAGGAGATGGGAAAGGGGTAGGGTTCTTTCCGCACTGCTAGGTCTACAGCCCGGTTTCGCCTGCTCGGTCTATTTCACGCTACGTCTGAGTGAATGGAGTCTGTAATAAATGCCGCTGCGCTTTGGAACTTCAGCCTCAGTGTGTCTCAGTGCAGTGAGCCGAGCTAAAATCACTGGATGCTAGCAGTGAAGTTAAGTTTAAGCCGGTCTACAGTGTTTTCGCGGTGTTGTGGTCACCTTTACTATTAAACAGTGAACTATAATGGGTCTGTATAAAGCCATGGTGCAGTTAACTCCCCACTGTCTGCTGCGTGTAAATGACTGAGTAAATAAAATTTAGCTTAACTGTTCCAGTGGTCAGTTGGCTAACAACGTTTAACAGTATTGTTTTGAAAAGATTTTAAACATGCTGATATTACAGATGATGCAGAATTGTAACTATAAATTTTGAAGTTCTGTAAGGAAGAACGGTATCTGAAATGTTCATTTTGACTAAGAGGAGGTGCATTATGGATATCTGCAAAAATATGTGAAAACAGGCTTTAAAGATGATTTGAGATGCTGCCTGCCTGTATCTGTGGTCCAGCAGCTGTAACTAAATTTGATTATTAAGAAATCAATTTTATTGTAGTTTAATAGGGAATTTTGTATGTTTTCTGAAGAGGAGTGTCCTATTACTCAACTTATGTTTTCTATGGAATACTAGAGGATGTCTAGAGCATGTAATTTTTTTTTGCACTTGTCAAGCGTGATCAATATATTCTACATTTGTTTTACAGAACCAGTACCACTAGTAAAGAAGCAGAACCAGGATAAAACAGAGGAGGTAAATGTCTGTTTATTACTGTGTTCCAGGGTGACTAAAGATTAAATTTGTAAATGTTGAATGTTGAGAAAACTGAAAATGAAGTTTGACCAAAAATGTCCTTTCTCAAGTCCAAACGCAGACAAAACATTAGGTTTTATAAATGTCTGGGTAAGTGTGGATGGGCCTTAAATCATTGTGGTATGTGTATATGTGAACACTGACCTCGCAATATAATTAGATTAAGTGGGCAGCATTAGTGTTATTTTTATAGACTTGTATAAAAAGGACATGAGGCCAAAACATGTTTACATGAATGGAAATTTCCTTAAAGTCTGTTAGCTCCCTATGGTAATATCATCCTTTTCTTAATTTTAGGTGGCAGCTGGGATGGCACTGTAAACTTAAAAACTTATAAAAATAGACTTTACGGTGGAAAATGTGGTACATCAATATATTTTTATTATGCTTTTTTAAAATAAGCATTCTATATTATATTTCTATTTTATTATTTCTAACACAATTAGACTTTAAAGGGAATGGTAAAGCTTTAAAGGGGACGTTTACATGGTTTGAACAAAAATGGACCTGAAAATGGATCTGTCTTGTAACATGCATGCTGATGGTGAGCTCTAACAATGACTTTTCAATGTCTGCAGAATCCTGCTGATGTTCCCGTCAATGTACAAGAAGAACTGGCAGAGGAGGTGATGAAGATTCACCTCCTGCAGAACCAAGAAGTGTCAAATGAAGGACATACTGATGTGGGGATTGTGATTGAGGGCATCACTGTCCTCAGCAGTCTTGAAGATCTTAGTAGAGCTTGTTGCTATTTGTTGGGACTAACTTACGCCTTGGATCTGAGGCACAGTTTAAGTTAAACTGTTTTATTAATGTATTATCAAAATTGAGATTTTTTTAAATCCCAAACAGCCTCTGTTGATATTTTGCTGTTGTATGGAGTCTTAGATTGACTGAAGGACCCGCTGTTGGTGTATTTCATCCATGTTTCAGATAGCTAAGTTTAATTCAGCTCACTGTTTTTATATGGACTTTGCTACATATGCCATTTTCCAGAGAAAACCCGGTTGAATTTATTGCCATGTTCCACTGATCTACTGATGGAATAAATGTTAATCTGTATACAGCTGCTTTATTTACATTTGGTTTCTTTAGATAAATTAAGTCCTCCTGGAGGAAAATGTAAATACAGTTTAAAAACATTGAAATTAAATTGCAAACAATATATTGTAAACATTTAGTACGTGCAGCATAACGTCACTGTCCAATGAAAAACATGTATCTCCATTTTTGTCCATTTTGACTTTCATGCATCATTTGAAAACTGCAGCTGTCGTTTACACATTGTGAGAATTGTATGATGAATGGACCAACTGAAATGGCCCAGGACTGCTTGGAAAGACGTCTGGTTCCATTGACATACATTAAAATTGAAGGAGGTTTTTGTCCTCTCCTGTAAAGTTGCCATTTTGGAGATACGTGTTTTTCTTTGGACAGCGACGATAATCTTTTAGTGTCATATCTACCTAGCAGTTTAACTATATATACTCATTTTTTAAATGGTTTTGAATAAGGATTTTAAGTATATCTACTCTATTATTTTCTTCAGAGCTAAATGTGATTATTCATATCTACTTAACTTTTTTACTTTTTTACTCAACTCAGAAGGTGTATATAATTAATTTCACAGCTTTAAAATTTATTCAGTACTTTGAAGTGTAAAAATGTTTCACCAAAAAATTGAGTACGTCACAGTTTTACTTTTTAGAGTGTACATTGGTCTACCTGTAATAGGATTAACCTTGTAAGTCGCTCTGGATAAAAGCGTCAGCTAAATACCGTAGGTGTAAATATCGCAATCAAAATAGATCCTTAACCTACTCACCATTTAAGCAGCACTGAGTTCCTCACACGATCATGAAAACTGCAATACATATTTCATTTCGGTGTACGGATACTGAATACCTCACTATGAGGCTTTTAAAATTCAATTTAACACCACATGGGTCTGTGCAGTGTCGCATCATTTACCGTTTTACCATATTTATTTATTTATTTATTTATTTATTGGGTAAATGATTTCTTAAGTTTTCTTTATTTTAAGTTTCTTAAAGGTTTGGTTTGTATCACCAAAAGTATTTAAAAATAATAACAATAACGAATATACATTAATATTGTCCACAACAATTGTTATCATATATATATATATATATATATATATATTTCACATTAATTATTAAATAAATGAATTTATAAAACGATCTTAAGATCCAGAAAGTTTAAAATACATGATCATGATTATCATTACTAGTAGTAGTTTTACTGTATTATTATTATGTTGTAATATTAACAGTCTTTTTTTTTTTTGGTGTGTTCAGAATTATATAATAATATAAAATTCAGAAAATCATGTAGAAGTATAACACACACGTGGCATATGGCATTTCTCACTGTGTGTATGTATTGTAGCCATGCATTGTCATTTAACTGGAACATCTTCCCAGGTATTACATATACAAAGCTGCAGATGAGTGAATCCTTTACGGGACACACTTCATTACGGCGTTAATGCTCTACAGGTTCTGTTTATTAGTCTAAACATATCTGGGGAAACGTTCATTTGGTGTCTCTGTTTATAAATATGGATTAGAAATATAAAATAGAGAGCGGAACTGCTCACTGGTCCACAGTGGACTGAACCGACACTCTGAAAAGTGAAGCCACGGCGGACACTACGTCTGACATTGTTTACTTGTTTACAGTACTGAGAACCTAAACTAAACTTCTCTCACAGATCCTTAGAACTTCGTCACCATCTTCACCACAGGTGTTTTCGGTAAGTGTCTCATTTTCATGCCTAGCTAGCTGGAAGCTGACGCTACTAGACATTTACAGGCAGTAAAAGAGTCTGTTAATTCGATCTAAATATTTAAATATGGAGTTCGTAATGAAGTGAATTTACATGATAGTTAAATTAGCTTTTCTGAAACGAATTAAAACAGATTTAGACTGAATTAGCATTTCATATCGAATCTTCTGTGGCTGTGTGTGTTAGCTGGCCATGCTAGCTGTTTGTATATAAGGTTAGCTGTTCACTCATTAAATGCTAGCTTTTATGTTCATTTTGTTTAGAAATGAGGTCCGTGTTTTTTATGGGTTGAAGGAAGGAACAATACACTCCAAAGTGTGATGGTACAGAAAGTTTATTTGTAGGGTTAATTTTATGTTATCAATATTTAAAAAATAATTACTATTAGTGTTTTACAGAACTACGTGGTCTTTGTAATTTAGGTAAGGGTTTTCTGAAGAGCACAGCATTTATTATATATTTTTGTGGATGTCATTGCTGTCCAAAGAAATTCGCATCCAAAGAAGTTACCTTTGTTTTTCTCTGGACAGCGGAAATAAGCAATAAAACATTTGTTGATGCGCAGTGACAACATTAAATCAATCACCAGGACTCGGTTAGAAATTCCCATTATTTATAAATATACAGTTGCTTCTCCCAAAAAATAAAATAAAAAAATAAATAATAAAAATTGGGAAAATAAGAAAATCTACATTGAAACTGAAATCTAACACACTCTGGAGTACTGGTGGGTGGTACCTGACCGATTATGATGGGCGGCCTGAGTGGGAGTCCAGCCCTGTTTGCGTCTCATAGAAAAAGAGTGGAAGTGAGTGATAGGGAAATAATATCACTGATGCAGTAAAACTCAAACACACCACAGCAGGGGTAAACAAGTACAGTACTTCAGTACGAGCAGATCTACTACTCACATTCACTGGTGCACTTTAACATTAACAGGAAAATTAATACACCTAATATTTACGGTATTCATAAAATTATTTATGGTACAGCTGATGAGATCTAAATCAAACACATGACATGTTTAACAGTGACGTAAGCGCTAACGTTGACTTAACTGGCCAACAATTGTGAAGGGTGGGTCTCGATTTTCAGTGTAATGGTTACATCCCTTTGCTGAATCCATTACCGACAGCTACAGTGACGTAGGAGCGCTCGCGGGGTCTGTAGTGTTATTTGTGTCATATGAGTCGCCAAGATTTTTACCGAGTTTAAAATCTGACTTAAATGATGTTTCGGGTTTTGAAATGTTTACAGACCCAGCCAGCACCGTGGCTGCTAATTAGCTTTTAGCAAATGTTAGAAAGCGTGTCCTCAATTAGCGGACTCCGGTCCAGGAGTGCGTTTCCCAAAACCATAGTTGCTAACAGCTGACACAGTTGGAAGATACAGCTGCTATGCCACTGATGCCAAAACCATGGTTGGAACTTTAAAGGGAACTACGTTGGTAACTTACATAGTTACATATGTTAAAGTCAATGAAACCAGACTACCACAACACGGAACCCAGAGGGGCTGTTTCTTTTGGTCCATTTATCATGAACTTTGGGGGAAAATGAGGGAAAAAACAGGCCTTTCAAATTTAATTTAAAAATTATATTATTGTAATATATTTATTCTGACTACTTTAAAACCGATCAATACATTAAAATGAACTGACTTCTTTAAAACGGATTTTGGACGTTTAATGACGTTATTAATAAATTACAAATGAACTGACTTTTTAAAAACCTATTTTGGACGTCTACTTCTTTAAAACCGATTTTGGCCGTCTACTGGGGCTATTAGTAGATCAAAACAGAACTGATTTCTTTAAAACCGATTTTGACGTCTACTGGCGTTAGTAATAGATAACAAATGAACAAACTGGTTTAAAACCGGATTTTGGATGTCTACTTAAGTTGTTAATAGATCAAAAATGAACGGACTGCTTGAAAACCCGATACTGGAGATCTGCTGAAGTTATTAATAGATCATAAATTATCACAAAACTACGTTAGCAACTTACATAGTTGGAACGACACAGCAAGTGTTTCCCAAAACCACGGTTCAAACTATGGAGGTAACCACGTTGCTAACGAACCATCGTTAACTGGCACAGGTGTTTCCCAATAACGTAGTTCTACCGAACGTTCGCAAACACTGTCGTTAAGTTGAACAGTTGGAACTACAGCTGTAGACCTGTGGTTAGAAGCTTAGTTCCAGGTGAGTACGTCATCGATGACGCAGGGCGCCAGGAAAGTAATTTACATCAAACTCCGGGTACGAACATTTATACCGTCAAATGCCTTGACCGTGTAGTTCCCAACACACATCTCAGTGTATTTCTCTGTTTCCACTTTGTAACGCTTTGAAGCCAGAGCGGGTAGAATTTCCAGCTCCAGCCCGGATAGTGAGCTTTAGAGGCAGGTGAAGCACAATGGAGCAGACACTCGTACACACACTGACGGTTTTCCACCTGCTCGTTTATTTAGCGATGAGACAGGCAAGTCCCCTGCCCGTTCATACATGTACGGGTAAAGCCCACAACGTAGCGTTACTTACAGAAAACAACGAATGACCAAAACAAACAGCTAGGTCCAGTAGCCTCTACCGTTCAGCACATCCCACACTCAGTTCTTCCCGCTCGCTATCTCCACGCATGCGCACACAGCTCACGGGGCTCTTAAAGAGACAGTATACTC